>RYFJ01004196.1:0-92084 GCA_003991445.1 Oryza meyeriana var. granulata | reverse complement strand
GAAAAATTCCTATAATCACTATTCAACACAATTAGCCTACTGTAAATTTCCATGATTTTATCACTTCCATTGCGTACTTAATAAAAATTCTTTCAAATCAGCACAACTAGGGAACTAGCCCCAAAATAAATCAAAGATTCCAATTTTCACAATATAAAAATAAAGATTATTCAGGGCAATGCCCTTACCACAATGTGTACCATAATGTATCTTACAACCAGAAAATTCATCATAATTTAATTCTCAAAGGAAACATTATTGCAGGATGGTAGAGCATATAAATTCTATTAAACATGATTTTCCAAACCCCAGAAACCCTCTGTAACTCCGCGAAATTATCAGTGCAAGACAGCTATATGGCCGAGCTCTCCACACTTAGTCTCTAATGGATTTTTCCCAACTTTGCACTGCCAAGTGGGACCCACTAACTCCTGGACCCACCTGCCAGCCAGAGGAACCGCTCTAGCTCAGCCCCTCTCCCTAGAACACGCCACGTTCTTCGCCCTGCGTCAACCTGATGGTTGCCACTCAAATCTTCACCGCCGAGGAAATTTTCACCATTTGACCATCCACCTCGCCATTGCCTTTCTCTCTCTCCTTTATCTGTTCACAGTAAAACCTGAGAAATCACCTCGGGTTCACTGTGAACACATTGTCTTCTTCGACCACCGGCCACTGCTCGACTACACCGCTGCCGCTGGGTGAGCTTTGCCGCACTTCAACCCCAGAACATGATCCTCTTCCTCTGGGTGATCCATTTTTGCCCCTCTTTCCTAGGTTGCATGGGCCATCGTTAATGGTCACTCGACTCTGCCATCGCCTCTGGAACGCCGCTGCGGTTGTCACTGTTCTCTAGCTTTGGCGAACCCTAGCCCGAACCGCCTCGCTCTAGCGTCGCCTCAACCCAGGACCCCGAAGCCCCAAAGGAATGAGCCCTTGAGAAGCCCCGAGCCATGAGATCTCATTCATCTTCTTCCTCCTCGGTCGACTGCCGCCGCCGCCGACTACTTCTCCTTTGGTGAGCCCCGCTCCGATTGCTTGGGGCATGCGGCCGATCTTTATCTTTATGGAGCCTCTAACATGGTAGACACTCTGCCTCAGCTGCAGCTTAGCCGGAGCAACCCACCACCGTGAAACTGTGAGGATCCGCCACCGCCGAGCCATCCTCTCAATCGCCGCCGCTGTCCAGCCCTCCTCTGCCTTGGGAAATTGCATGGTGCACCCTTGCACTTAGTAGTAACTCACGCATGCATGTGCACGGCTAGACCGACTCCAAAACAAGATATACATCGTCGCTCGAAAACCGCCATTGCTTGCGCTCGTCGCAAGCAAAGCTCCATCCACCTCAAGGCGCCACACGACCACCCGCATCTTTGCCTGGATCTCCTCCACCTTTTATCTGTTGGCTGCAACACCAGCCACGCCGTCGTTCACCGCCGGCGAGGCCAAACAGCACCGCTGGCCCAACCGCTAGCTCCTTTCTCTACTCTATCTCACTGACGTGTGGGCCCGCTCGGTCAGAGACGCAAGGATACATTTAAAAGAAGTTTGAAATTTCGAGGGTTAAAGTGTAAAACCCGTTATACTTACATGTGGGGTCAAGGACTAAAATGTAATTACCTAAGACTTGGAGAACTCTTAATGAAATCCCCTTGCACATGTGGCCAGGGACTGCGGGTTACATTTCTAAGAAACCCAAGCACTTTTCTGCACTTTGCCTCTCACTGACCAATGGACCTAGCTATTTTAAAAATCTGAGAAAACTTAAGAAAAGGTAAAAGGTATTATTTGTTGAATTAAAAAATGGGTAAGTTTGTAAAATCCATAACAAGTTCATTTTAACTACCAATTGGATGAAACAAAATTTGTTGAAATCACAAAACTTCAAACTTTGTTTCTGTAAGTTAAAATTTGGAATAACTAGTACTTAAAATGCCTCAAAAATAATAAAGAATATAAAAGTACATAAACACTCTACAAATTTTAGCTATTTCACCTTTACTTTAAATTTGGTAAACTAAGGTTTGATAAATTCATAAAATGTTGAACTTTTCTATGGTAAACTAAAATTTTGGTCAAATTGTACAAAAGACACTTTTACAAATTTGGTAATAGATAAATACTTGGATTAACATATAAAATATGTAATGACTTATAAAATGCATAGGAATTCATAGTAGCTCCAAATAACATGAATCCAATTTTGTTAGTTTCACAATAACATGCTCTTTAATTCTGTAAATAGAAGATTAACTAAAACTAGTATGAAAATCACCTTCATAATTTATGCAAAAGATAAATATATTGTATAGTATATAAAATGTACAAAAACCTTCTAAAATCGTAGAAACTCTAATTTAATTCTAGATAAATTACACCCAAAAGGCAGTAGGTTCACAAGACATTCTTCTCAAAATATGTAAAGAATGAGTTCATAAAAACCCAGTCCTAAAACATATATATATATATATATATATATATATATATATATATATATATATATATATATATATAATATATACTAAAATGTACGTATAGGTACCGTATATAGGCTTAAGGCTTACAAAATTCATATCTCCTAAATAAAAGTTAATAAAACAGAAACTTCTTCATCAAAACCCATCAAGGACCAGTAGCAAACCACAGCATAGCTTCCACATACAATAAAGTATTTTGGGTATTTAATATGATTTGTATTTGAACGTATTCACATATAAAATTCTGAATGAAACCTTTCTCAAAAGATAAAAATGTTAAGTTGGGATTTTTCACACCAATTCTCTTTGAGAAATAAAAATTCTAAGGTTAAAAACTAAGAATTTCACAAAACTACCTCTTAAGGTAACTCTAAAATCCATTTAGAGTATAAATACCATATTACATATATAGAACTCGTAAAATTCATAGCTCCCAAATGAAAAGTGATAAAATAGAATCCTTCACCTAAATTCATCTTAGGTCAGTACCTAAGCACTGTGTAAACACCATGCATATTAGAGCATTTTGGATTTTTTTCGCATTATTTGCTATTTATACGATCGTACGATAATTTTCTTTTAGAGGATGGGTTTGAAATCTATGAAGAGTGGATTTGATTATTACTCTACGTATTCAAGACTAAGGCATATATTCTCCCCTCCTCCTTTGAATAATTTGAATCCTATGTTTTGGGAAATGAAATGTATTTATTTACAAAGTTGCATGCATATTTGTAACTATCGATATTTAAAATGTGGAAATTGGTAGATATAACCTAATTGCTGCATACTCAACCTTGAAAACTTGTATTCTTTGTTGATTGTAACCTTAGAAATGGTTAGGGCATTTTACTTGTGCTCATGGGCTTATATATGCTTGTACATATGCAAATTGCTTAGACATACGTAGAGTTATGCTAAAATAAATTGTGATCACTTTATAAATGAGATTTTGGGAATTTTATAACTTCTGAACAGAGGTGAAGCCTCTAGTTATTTGTGAACTAGAATGATGGAAAATGAGATTTCAGACTTGGGCGGCAAGTGGTGTGCATATGGAGTAGTTGCATACCGACAGGGGGAGTGTTCGCCTGAGTCGATTAAGGATCGAACTCTATGTTATCCTCCATTGTTTACAGTACAACCACATGTGCTAGTATGGGATGGCCTTAGCCTATTAAGTTGTATATGCGTCTAACCTTGCATTCGGGAGGCGGCAGTAGTATGAACTACTCTTGGCGATGGTTTATAGGAACTAACCATGTGCGTGTGTTAAAAATTTTTACGGGACCAGAATCGTCCCAGAGTGTGTGTGTTTTGTGAGTAGGTTGCTTCTCTACTTATAGCCATGGGGGCCTAAGCATGTCGAATACAATGGTGAGTGCCACATGGGTTGTTTCTTCACGGCGTCTCGGTGTTTAGCTAATCACCGTGATGGCATTAAGAATCTAAACTTAGTGTGGATTCCCACTCATCGGCTCATGCAAGGTTTAGACAAATAGACAATGAACGGCTTCGTTGTGACCTCTAGACCGCACTCAACGTGTAGAGTGTGGTAGTGCTTCACGAGCACAAGACATTGGAGAATTCACATCATGTGGGTCATGAGCGACACAACTTTTGTAGAGTCAAAACGAAATCTTTTATGCTTTATAAATGTTGTTTAACAATTGGGATATGGATTGTGATTTTAAAATGATTATGATGACTTGTTACCGGGGAGGGTAACAAGTATGTACTTATATTATGCTGATCACCTTCTTTACATATTATACATGTTTTATTATTTTGTGTAAATACCGTTGTAAATGTTTGTGAACAAAAATTTATGCAAAGATGAAACTACAAAAATCCTTTTACTTGATTTAGAGCTTGGATGTAGTGATATAGGATTGTCCTTGCCAGTACATTATTTCGATAATGTACTGACTCTTGCTTGTATTATTGTTATTAATCTTTGCTATAGGTTGAGTGCTACGGGATCCGTTGATTCTTTAGGATTGATTCTTTAAGGGGTTTATCCCTAGTCGATTACCTGTGGTACAGGTAGACAAGTTTCCGTCGAATCATATTATTTGGCCGTTTGGCCTATGTAACTCTGATTTTGTAGACTGAATTATTTACTTCTACACCCAATTATTGTATATCATTGCTTGAGATAAATGTGTCAGACTAGTACTTTTTCTGGGAGCTAGTCGAGCATAAGTATGGGCTTAAAATAATTGATATATTTGCTTAATAGCTGATTGTCGATGTTTTGTATCGGCAATAAGAATATGGGGCTACTCATGAGACCTAAACTTGATGGATTGCAAAGCAATACGAAACAATTTTATACTGGTTCAGGCCCTTGAGGCGAGGTATACCCTAGTCCAGTTGTAGTATATTGCCTTTGAGGTTTCTCTGATAAGATTCTATCTATGCCCCAGAGGGCTCCCTACCCTCCTATATACTGGAGGAATGAGGGTTACAGAGTAGGAAACCCAGTCGGATACGACCAAGGACTTTTCGTATTAGTACATAGAGAGTCCAGCTAGGATTATATCCTTTTCCTTGTCATGCAAGATAATATGAAGCCGAGTCCTACTCTATCTCCAATTGTAGGGACCGGCCCACCCTCTATCCGAGTGGTCGTAATTGGCTTCCTTGAGGTACCCGGGGCCTATGGCCTCCACAGTAGCCCCTGAGACCATCAAGTTGAGTCACAACTGATGCGAGTGCTCATCCTCCATGGTGAAAAGATTTCCGAATGCTTTGTTCCTGAGTACTCATTGTCTGAGTGCTTCTTCTCCTGAGTCCTGCTTCATGTTAGCTGGCAACGAGGCTATGAAAGGCTTCATGGAAGATTCCCGAGTAGTGTGCGCCGAATAGGCACACCTATTAGGTGTAGCCCCCGACTTTGTGCTAAATTGTGAGACAATTAAACATAAAGTCAAAAATCTTTAACCTTTTAGCCTTTTCCGAGTAGTATACCACACAAAAATAGAATTTTAGCATTCATGTTAGATGGAAGTATTTGTTCAAGGCAATTGGCTAAGACAGTGTAAATCCAATTGTGTGATGAGTGAATACTTGAGAGATAACCGTGCATCCCCAATTAATGGAAACCTAGCTATTGATCCTTATAAGGATATATCCTCAATACCTAAAAATAATCAAGATACCCAAATGTATATACCCGGCTATAGGCTTAGCATGGAGCGTATCTGATTATTTAATCGGTTCTTGTAAAATATCACCTGCATCGTGATTTAACGTGACAGCGGACGACCTAATAGGCTGCTATTTAAAACTCATATCTTTGGCCTATATCGAATAAGTAAGCCCAAACCAACAATGCCCAGCACACCCACAAAAATTGGCATCCCTCGCATGTCTAGGAACAATGTCATTGGCGTCGGTAACCGTAGTCAGCTAGAGGAACCCTTGTCTGCAAGCTGTTTTGACTTATTTTCTGGATGCAGCATGGTTGCCATAGATGCCCGAGTGGATAGATTGCAAGATCTGCTTGTCCTCCTCTGGTGTGACGCAGTGCATGAGAACTCCGGATGCGCGTTGACAATATTGGTCTTCTCCAACTATGATAAAGCTTTTGCTCCGTCGCTCGACTTACTCAACTTCGTTGCAATCTTTAGGAAGTTCATCTTCCGGTAGAAATAAAATGATTGGGGTTTTCTAGTCTTGAAAAATAATGAGCACCTCTATAGGTTCCACGTTTGGTGCTACCTCCGACTGAAAGCTCCAATAGTGGCTTGTTTCCTTGTTTTGGCCAAATAGGTACCCGAACGTTGCGCTAGCGCAGGATTTGGCTGGCAACCCTCTTGGGGCATACCGAACCTGGCAAAATTATAGCCGAATAAGGTACCCGAACCTCGCATTAGCATAGGATTTGGCTAGCGATTCTCACGGGGCGTACCCTACCCAACAGAGTTGTGGCCAAATAAGGTACCCGAACCTAGCATTAGCATAGGATTCGACTGGCAACCCTCATGGGGTGTACCTTACCCAGTAGGGTGGTACCCGAGCCCTGAATGGTGCTGGAGGTCGGGTATTAGCCCCATGGGGCATACCAAGGTCAAGGTGACATCCGTATCCCGACGGGCTCAAGTACTCGGTCAGTAGCCCTCATGAAGCATTTCGAGTGATTCTTGAAGCGTCGCACTCTAAGTGTATCATGGCAGACTAGTCCAGCCCCCAAGCGTAGGAGATAGGCTCATAGCCATGTGTTCCTGTTACGCGTATCCGGAACTAGCCCTGCATTATAAACATATCGGATGAGTAGCATCTAATGAAGAAAACAATCACCCAAAGAAAATTTATGTATTTTACAATAGATGTAAATATGTGTTCCTCCTCTTATTGATATTAATTTCCCTGAGTAGTTGACCCCTTACGTTTAAACACTCTACCCGACTAGTCATAGCCCCCGAGCGTCAGGAGTTGGCTCATGGCTCTTTCCCAGACATGCATTTTGGGTGACTTGAGTTCGTCTTTCATGGAGCAAAACTTCACGGATCAGAATTTATGCTACTCGAGTACTTTTGCAATCATTAAGAGCAAAAAAAGAAAATGTGTAGAATGTACACCTATTAGGTGTAAGCGGCTGCAGCATTAGCGAGGCCGAGTGAGGAATTGACGATCTCATCCCCCTAGATCCAATCTTGACTGGCACTAAGCTGTGTCCGAGTCAAACCATAGGGAAGTGAGTTGCCTCCTGTCCCATTTAGATGAGAATATCATATAAAGAAAAAAATATTTATTAGAAAGTGACTTAACTATTCGGTATTGCACGAGTTGGGAGTGGGGATGCCATCCTTGCATTTGAGCTTTTAAGCCCCTGAGCATGTCACTTATTGTTCTGATAATCTTCAGTTATAGGAGGTCAAAGACGGTTGCGACCAGGCTTGCCACAATGAAGTGTCCGACTTGTGTTTTGTGGTTCCCAGTCTTAGTTGGGCCGCATCATCGGTGTTCTTCTGCTCCTTCTGTTGGGGTGCCTTTTTGTCATCGAAGGCCTCAGCAACAGCGTTGGCCGAGTCGGCGTATTTGTTCGCCATGTCGAATAGAGCTTTGACAGAACTTAGAGGCTTCCGAGTGAATTTAGCGATGAACAGGGTGTCCTTGACTCCTTTTCGAAAGGCGGCGATGATGACCTCGTCCTTTATCTTCAGGAATTCCTCTTCTAAGAAAACCTTTTGATGCAATCACGAAGAGATTCGTTCTTTCTTTTGATGGCACTGATACAGATCGTACTCGGAAGATGGCCTCTCGTACATTCCTTGGAAATTGGCGATGAAGCGTTCCCAAAGTTCTCCCTAGGAGCCGATTGACTTCTTAGGATGTCCAGTTAGCCATGTCCTTGCCGAGTCGGCTAGAGCAACTGGGAGATAGTTAGCCATGGCCTTGTGATCTCCTCCAGCTGCTTGGATCGCCAGGGTGTAAACTATGAGCCAGGACTCTGGGTTGGTCTTCCCGTCCTATTTTTCAATTCTAGTCAGCTTGAAGCCTGACGGCCAGTCGAATTTGTTTGCAGCTCATGGGTGAAGCTGGTTACTTTTTCCTTTCATCTGTATGAGGACTCTGACTCTGACTACGGCGGTGAAATCGCTCATGGTGGAGTCCGAAGCGCTCATTCTCGTCTTCCAATCGGCGACGCTCATCTTCCTCACGTTTGCGGTGCCGTGCATTGATGTCTTGCTGGAGATCACGTCGTAGTCGGCCTCGGAGATCCTGGTTGTCTCAATGGCCCTCTTGATGTTGGTGCCGCTGGTCATTATTGTGGTTGCTGAGTGACGTGTGGCATGACTCCGTGTGCAGCTGACTGGAGTCGACCGCTCGATGTCGTGTCAAGGCAGATGAGACTGCTGTTGGAGAAACCGACCTGTTGGTCAGTATGAGAGTGTACCCCGATTGTTGTTGCTGCTGGCATGCAACAGCAGTGATCATGGCTTTAATCCTTGCTATCGTCGGGGTGGCTTGGTGATCAGGCTCAAATTGCAATGTATCCAATAGAGTTGTAGCGGCCACAACATACTATTGAGGGGTTACAAAAACGTCGTGGTCGCTGACTCGGGTTTGGAGGATTTGCTGTTGAGCTGTCCGCCCAGCCCTGTGCAGATCGTCGTTGTGAGTATTGTGCTCGGCATGTAGGTGTCTTACGTCTTCCTCCTGTTGTTCGCGTAGTCGGCAAGCTTCCCCCTCTTGCTGATCGCATAGTCAGCGTGCCTCTTGCATGGGAGTCAAGCCCTTTGATGCCATGAAGACTTCATGTGGTGGAGAGAAGCTTGCCGAATTACTATCTTACTTAGAGTCAGAATCAGAGTAGTTGATGGGGGTGATTACAACTCCGACCTCCCTAGATCCGATCTTAGGCAACTCTAGGCCATATCCGAGTCAGGCTCCAGGGGATCGGGTTTGCCGCATCGGAAGTTGATTGAAGATATCCACAGCTTCACCAAGTCCGAACGGGAGATTGATGATCTCCTCCTTTCTTGGCCCGATCTCGGCTGGCTTGAGGCCGAGTCCGAGTCGAACACCAAAAGAAAGAGTTGTCCCGAGACCTGGGCATGTTGAAGATTGCCGCAGCATGTCGATGAGGATCGCTATAGCGTTACGTGGGCCGACCGGCGCGAAGTCGGCTTGGTCCCTGGCCGATCAGATCGGATTCGAGTCGAACAGGTTGAGGCCGCCGAACTTGTTGGTGACGAAGTCGATGCTCCCGAAGGTGATTGTTTGTCTAGGGAAGAAGTTGATGCCGTCGACTTCGGTGGTTGAATCCATCAGGCTTGTTGAAGATGATCTCGCCGATGCCCCTACCTGGAGCGCCAACTGTCGATGTTTTGTATCAGCAATAAGAATATGGGGCTACTTGTGAGACGTAAACTTGATGGATTGCAAAGGAACACGGAACAATTTATACTGGTTCAGGCCCTCAAGGTGAGGTAATACCCTACATCCAGTTGTTGTATATTGCCTTTGAGGTTTCTCTGATGAGATTCTGTCTATGCCCTAAGGGGCTCCCTACCCCTCCTTATATACTGGAGGGATGAGGGTTACAGAGTAGGAAACCCAGTTGGATACGACCAAGGGCTTTCCTTATTACTGCATAGAGAGTCCGGTTAGGATTATATCCCTTTCCTTGTCATGCAAGGTAATATGAAGCCGAGTCCTACTCTATCTCCAATTGTAGGGACTGGCCCACCCTCTGTCCTAGTGGCCGTAATTGCCTTCCTTAAGGTACCTGGGGCCCATGGCCTCCACACTGATGTAGATCGAGTCCTCTGGGATATATAGTCTCTTGGTCACCACCATCGTGTGGTTTGACAGGCATATCTCCGGGAGGACTGGTGTAGGCTATTTTGTTGAGTATCTCATTTATTTCGAGTTCGGCGCCAAAAGTTTGTAAGGTATTTGTGGTTCGTGATGTCAAGTCCGCTTTGAGGTGTGGTGGTCACTGTATTTATTGGGTTTTATTTGAGACCCCACCAGTCCAATAATTTACGTTGATGTGGCGAGTTGCAAACTGCGGTACAAGTCTCGGGGTGTCCTCACATGCTGCCTCTCTTGCGTTGCCACCGAGCTCAACTCCTTCGGCAGCCTGCGACCGGCTAGTGCCTTGCAGCTGCGCTGGCCTCCCGCCTCCCTCTACGAAGTAGAAAAGAGAAGAAGAGGAACGAAGAAGAAAGAAGAAAAAAAGGAGAAGAGAAAAAAAAAGAAGAAAAAATGGGGGGACTAACAATGGGCCCCACATGGGCCCCACAAATGCGCTGTCACCCCCAACCATCCTGCCCCTGTTCGTAGTCCAGGTCTTTGGTAGACCGGTCCGCTGACCGGTGGGCCTAGGTTCCTCGGTCCACTGCCAACCACCTCTATGAACCCAGTCCACCTATCTCTTCTCTCCTTCTCTCCATAGACCAAGCCCACCGTGAGCTGATGACTCAATTCCACTCTCCCTCCCACTGACAGCAGGCCCCACATGTCAGTGCCCCTAAGGGAATATTCTTCGGAAGATTTCTTTGCCTTTTTCAATAAAACACTTTCCTTTGTCCTGAAAATTGTTTAAACTTCAAAAATTCATAACTCCTCAACCGTAAGTCCGATCGACTCTATTCAACTTCCAGAAATTTTCAAAAAATGAGATCTATCTAATGGCACTATTATTTTATAATACATATTATTTACTTGTAGAGTTTGTGTGGTTTTCTTTGGTTGATCGTGTAGCAGACGTTCTGGAAATTCACCCAAAACACGGATTTTTGAAGGCTTGACAATGAAAACCAAGGCAAGCCACTCTATGATCATATTACTCCTAATTTTATGAAATGTATTGATTGGAAAATTACAAAATTAGTGTACACTTTAATTTGATCGGCCTCGGTTTACATGCAACCGATAGACCTACCTATTAGTTGCATTACTTTCCATAGGATGTTGTAAACCAATGAACTCCTTGCTGCTCCACCGAAATGGTACCTCGGTATCCATGTTCATCGAGCATGGGTATCGGTCAAACCCCCACATGCACTAATAAATGATGACATTGGTAAAAATGGTTTGATAACCATTTTGGAAAAACCCAACAATCGGTGTCGGTAGGTTTGAAAGAAAAAGGATGGGTTTGCAAAAGCTCACGATGCGGTATGCTCGCCTACGTAGCTTAGTTTAGTATTCGCATGTAAGGACCGATTCCTTGAAGAATTTCATCCAAGCATCTTACAGTGCGACCACATAGGATACCCCTGGAAAAGTAAATTGTTGATTCATGCTTATCTTACATGCCAGTGGTTGTGGAATGCTGGGGACAAGGAGACGAAGTTGTGTGTTCTGATGTTCTGATAATAGCCCTTCGTGGCACTTCCCTTTGTACGTGGCGATCACGTTACCGATAGGTGTAGGAGTATCCCCAGTGTATCCTGAGTAGACGTTGGCTGTTCTTGTCTGATGCTTGTTGTGGACTCGACCAACTATGTGCCATGGGATATTCATGGGTAAGCTTTTGAAAGGCCTGTTCACGAACTTCCGGTACCGGCCAGTACTCGATGTAAGTTTCGTGTTGTGTGGGTAAAGCACGCAAGCTCTGCAGAGTTTAGCTAAACTGTTCGAACAGCTATGCCCATGGTCAAGGGCGAATGTGAGGTCATTCTCTCAGTGTAGATTTGTTTGCCTATGCTTTGTGAAAAAAAGGTTTGTGGGAATGGGAACCGTTGCCAGAGTAGGTCTGTGTGACTGATGGTTGACCTGAGTTGTTTGGAACAGGCTTGTGTGACTCGGGATGCCGGATGGCATCATAGAGTAGGCTTCCCGAGCTGAAGCAGATGACTATAGGACATGGACGGCTCGAGAAGGCCAAGGTATAAGATGTGATGAGCATATCACGCAAAGATGAGATGACTGATGGATGTGTTTGAGAAAGTGAAGATAAACTAATAGACGAAAAGAGGAAAAAATAACTAAAACTAAAATTTTGCTTTCTCCCTTGAGTTGTTGCAAAGCAACTCGCGGTCGGATTGAGACGGTGAGTCTCATCCCAAAGGATTTATAAAAAACCCACACTTAGAGTTTGGAAAGTGTTTTTTAAAAGAAAGACATGCGAAATAAACCCAGCCTCCTTTTGAAACTTGAATTTTCACATTTCCCAGTGGCTTGTTGAGTATGAAAGTACTCACCCTTCTATTGTTGTTGTTTTCTCCCTCTTTCTTAGTACAGGTTGAAGATGGCGAAAGTTAGGGTTTCGTGCCTAGACCCAAGCCATTGCCCATGGATTGGAGTTCTAGCTATGCTAAGTTCTGCCGCTGCTGTTTCTTTGATGAGGTTTGCTTTCTAGGGATTACCCAAGGTTGCAACATAAAGGTATGAATTTATTATTAGTATTGCAATGATTCATCATGTTACCGGGGATACCAACATCATATTTCCTAGGACTGGTACCAGCATTGCGATTCCACAAGAGACGGCTCGCCGTTTCTCCTGTGACGCACCCTCCTTGGTGCCGTATGTACGGTGGTTCTAGGGTGGGATGTGATAGTAGGCATGCTATTGGGCTTGGCCTAGTCCTGAACAGGTTGCTTCCCAACTCGTTTACAGCTGGATTAGTCATCTGATGGGCTAGCCGGCCATTTGATTGACTCCCCCAGTCGATGAACTAGAGGGAGTTGACACAAAGCCAGTGTTTTCCTGCAAACAATGCATAAGAAGACAATCTCATACACTTCAGATACACAGTATTCACCACAGGCAAGCATCAGGATGACAAGATATCAGAAGCTTACCAACGGCCTTGGCCTCTTCAAGCAATAGGGTTTGGGACACTTCTCGGAGTCTAGAGTCTCTATTGTGCCACTTACGAAGTAACATAGCAGAGTATCTGTCGCCGTGTCCTCGACGAGGTCGGCGGACTCCTGGGTAGGATCATTCTTTCCCTGGTATTCATACCCAGGGTGGATCCAACCTTTTAGGGGCTGCGTCCGCCGGTTCTGGAATGTCCGGGCAACCTAGGGCCCAGTTAGACCTTTGTTCTTCAGGATTTCAATCCTCTCCACAAGCTGCTGCCCCTACACCATGTCGGCTTCTGAGGGGAGCGATGACTAGCACTCTAAGTACTTGGGAGGATTTCCAACAAAGGGAGACAAGGAGGGTTCTAGATTGCTTTCAAGGAGGTCTTTAAGGGGAGGTGAAGATAAACCTTCTTCATCTCATTGCGAAGCTGTAGCCCAGCTCCCCCTATGACCTAAGGGTTGGCTTTGGAATGTTGGGGCTTGATGTGAAAGAAGTATCGGAAGAGATTTAAATGGGGATCGATCCCTAGGAAGGCTTCACAAAGAGTCACAAAAATAGAAATGTGAAGGATAAGTTTGAATTGTGGTCGATAAGCTCGATATGATAAAAATCAAGAAGACCCCGAAAGAAGTCGGACGTGGGAAGAGCAAAACTCTTATTGAAGAAAGTCTCTAAAACCATGATTTCGTGGGAGTCGGGAGTAGGGATCGTTTTACCTTTGGCCGAACGCTAGTGGATCAAGTCCCTTGGTTGAAGATGCTTGATCTTCTCCAAATGTAAAAGCTTCACCTAGCAAGGGGTCGATGTCGGCCTAGTTCCTACAGGAACGAGGGGGACGTCGAAAGAAAACCTCGGCATTTTTGGAGCTTGGGAAGTGAGGAGAAGGTGTGTTGTGGGGAAGAATCGACGCTGGATCGGAAGCTTTTGCAGATCTACGGAGGGGAGCTCGAGTTGTGTGGAAACTCTAGCTTGGAGCAGAGAACGCGAGGGCTTTTGTGCATGAATCTAGAAAGTGAAAAGTTTTGGCGATGTGGGGAAGAAAGGGGAGTCTTTTCTCTCTCTCCTCGGGATTTATAGTCCTGCGCTGGGTGGTTGGCTTGGGTAGGCTTGCTCAGTAATCGTCCGTAAGATATGAGTTCCTAAATAGCATGTTCTATTGGGCCAATAGCCAGCTGTGTTAAAATCGCAGTCTGGGTGCTGTTTCACAGGAGCCGATTAAAATAATCAGATATACTTTATGTTAAGCCTATTTGCTGGACACTTGTGTGTAGATATCTGTATTATTTAATAGATATTGGGGATATGTCCTTATACGGATCGACAGCTAGTCTCCATTAAAATTGGGGATGTAGGTATCTCTCAAACATTGGATTAAATCCATAGTGGTACTCGGCTTACATGCTTAGCCAAATTGCCTTGAGCAAAAATTTTTTCCAGCTGATATGATGCTGAAGTGTCAAATTTCTGAGAAATATATCATTCAGGAAAGACTTAAAGGTTAAAGATCTTTGACTTTATGTTTAATTGTTTCTCAATTAAGCAAAATGTCGGGGGCTACACCTAATAGGTGCGCCTATTCGACGCACATTATTCAAATTTTTCCATGAAGCCCTTCATACCCTCGTTGCCAGCCAACATGAAGTAGGACATGGGAGAAGAACCACTCGGACAGAGAGTACTCGGCAGCAATGCACCCCGAAAATCTTCACCATGGAGGGTGAGCACTCGGCGTTAGCTGTGACTCAACTATGAAGGTCTCAGGGGTTATTGTGGAGGCCATGGGCCCCGAGTACCTCACGGAAGGCAATACGGCTACTCGGATAGAGGGTGGGCCTGCCATGTAATTAGGGATATAGTAGAACTTGGCTTTATGTAGTCCTAGTTGGTTACTCTATGTTCTAGAGGAAAGTCCCTTGGTCGAGTCCGACTGGGATTCCTACCATGTAACCTTGCCTCCTCGGTATATAAGGCGAGGCAAGGAGCCCCCTGGGGCAGGACATACACAACCAATCTCGCCAGAGAAACCTCGAAGGAAATACACAACTTGCGCTGAACCAAGATAAATCTCTTGTGTCCCTTCGCATCCATCAAGTTTAGGTCTTATGAATAGCCCAATAATCGATACAACCTATATAAAACATCGACAAGTTTAAAACCCAAGATTAACTCCAGCGATTAACGAGGATTTAACACGCGATTGAAGAGGGAATAAAGGGGGAATTGAAGTGTCAATGCTTTGTATCGGCAATAATTATATGGGGCTATTCGCAAGACCTAAACTTGATGGATGCAAAGGAACACAAAACGAGTATATCCTAGTTCAAGCCCTCAAGGTGAGCTAATACCCTACTTTCAGCTATTGTGTATTATCTTTGAGGTTTTTCTGGTGAGATCTTGATTACCCTAGGGGGCTCCTTGCCTCCCCTTATATACTAAGGAGACAAGGTTACAAGGTAGAAATCCCAGACGGATTCAACCAAGGGATTTCCTTTTAGGAACACAATTGTCGATGTTTTATATTGGCAATAAGAATATGGGGCTACTCGTAAGACCTAAACTTGATGGATTGTAAAGAAACATGAAACAATTTATACTAGTTCAGGCCCTCGAGAGAGGTAATACCCTACGTCCAGTTGTTGTGTATTGCCTTTGAGGTTTCTCTGGTGAGATTTCGATATGCCGTCGGGGGCGCCCTGCCTCCTATTATATACCAAGGGACAGGGTTACCGAATAGGAATCCCAGTCGGACTCCGACCAAGGGATTTCCTTCTAGGAATACAATATGCCCGACTAGGACTATATCCTAGCCCTATCATACAAGGTTGTGTATGCCGAGTCCTACTGTATCCCTAATTACAAGGTTAGACCTATCCTCTGTCCGAGTGGCCTAAATGCTTCTCATGAGGTACCCGGGGCCCATGGCACCGACAACAATGCAACAGGCTAGGACTATATCCCTTTCCTTGTCATGCAAGGTAACATACGCCAAGTCCTATTGTATCCCTAATTACATGTCCATGTTTTTTTACGGAAATAATAATATGGGGCTACTCGGGAGACCTAAACTTGATTCATTGCAAAAGAACACGAAACAATTTATCCTATTTAGGCCCTCGAGGTAAGGTAATACCCTACTTCTAGCTGTTGTGAATTGCCTTTGAGGTTTCTCTGGTGAGATTCTGTTCTGCCCTCTGTGGAGGCCATAGGCCCCGGGTACCTCATTACCAGCACATGGGCCACTTGGATAGAGGATGGGCCAGACCATGTAATTAGAGATAAGATAGCATCCGGCAGGCTGTGCCTTGTATAATAAGGAAACATAGTCTTAGTCGGATAGGATTCTATCTCTAAGAAGGAAATCCCTTGGTCGTATCCGACTGGGATCCTTATCATGTACCCCTGTCCCCTAGTATATAAAGGGAGGCAGGGCGCCCCTCAGAAAAGAACAAGGGCAACGAGATCATCGATCTACATACACCTCAGAGGAATAACACCTCAACTGGACGTAGGGTATTACCTCATCTTGAGGGCCTAAACCAGTATAATTCTTTTGTGTTCCTCTGCAGTCCACCGAATTCACCCTCGCCGAGTAGCCCCATAGTTTTATTGCCGGTGCAAAGCCTCGACACCCTCAGGGGGCTCCCTGCCTCCCCTTATATACTAAGGAGGCAAGGCTACAGGGTAGAAATCCCAGTCGGACTCTGACCAAGAGATTTCCTTCTAGAAATACAACGTACCCGACTTGGAATATATCCTTTCCTTATCGTACAAGGTAATATATGTCGAGTCCTATTGTATCCCTAATTACAAGGTTAGGCCCATCCTCTATCCAAGTGGCCATAATGCTCCTCACGAGGTACCCGGGGCCCACAGCTTCCACCGTAGCCCCTGAGACCTTCATAGTTGAGTCACCGCTGATGCTGAGTGCTCATCCACCTTGGTGAAGATTTTCCGAGTACCTTGCTCCCGAGTACTCATTCTCCAAGTCCTATTTCTTATCAGCTGGCTACGAGGCTATGAAGGGCTTCATAGATAAATATGAATAGCGTGCACCGTGTGGGCGCACCTATTAGGTGTAGCCCCTGATTTTGTGCTTAATTGTGAAACAATTAAACATAAAGTCAAAGATCTTTAACCTTTAAATCTTTCCTGAGTAGTATATTTCTTAGAAATTGGACTCTTCGGTATCATGTCAACTGGAAATATTTTTACTCAAGGCAATTTTGGCTAAACATGTAAGTCGAGTACCACTTTATGAATTTTTACCCAATACGTGGTGAGGTGTACTTGAGAGATGCCTGCTTCCTCAATTTTCATGGAGATCAGCTATCGATCCTTACAAGGATATATCCTCAATACCTAATAACTAATTCAGATATCTGAACACATGTGTCCAGCAATTAGGCTTAATCATGAAGCATATCTGATTATTTAATCGGTTTCTTAAAAAAGCATCTGTACTGTGATTTTAACACAGTTAACGGTTGGCCCAATTGGACCAAGCCCACTAACCCGGTGCAGGCCTTATAAAGCAGCGGAAGAGAGAAAAGATTCCTCTTTCTCCCCCAATCCGCTGAATCCCTTCATCTCCTGAAATTGCTCCCAAATTCCATGCCTCCATCTCGCTAGGGTTCACTGCTACTCATGCTCTTGGCTTGAGACCCACTGAGCTCCATTTCCTAGCATCGATTCCAAGCACCCTAGAGCTTCTTCGCCCAATTCCTCATCTCCAGTAATGCCAAGGGCCCCATTCGAGATCCCTGACATGTCGTCCGGAGTTTGGCCGGTGTCGGACTACAACATGGTGAAGGTGCAGATTTTGGAGAAGAGGATGATTCTTCAACAGTAAGAGCCCATCAACTGGCATCCAGCCGAGGGTGAGTCCGTGTGACATCCTGGCCCAATTAGGATATGGCCCATATGGCCCATGAGTGCGGTGTGCACATGATTAGTACCACCTTGCTAGTTGAGCAAGGGTTGAACCAACTTATAAGGCCTTGTCCCTCCAACCATAGTACTTCCGGGTTAACCCTTTTACACGAAGCGAGGACGAAAGTGTAAGTGGGGTGCTATGTGTAAGTGGGCCCGCCCGTCGGTTGGGCTGGGCTATGCGGTTCTGGAGGGCAGGGTGTTACAAATGGTATCAGAGCCGACCCTCGCGGTTGCGCGTACGGGTCAGTGTGCGGGCATATGGCGCATGGCGCATGTGGGCTCGGTGTGAGGCACATGGCATGGCATATGGCGCCGGCACTGGACGTACGGACGTGCGCTAAGAGGGGGCGCGTTCCTGGACATTTGCCTATATGCCTGTGTGGCTATGCGGGTAAGTTGGACTGGCGGGGACACCAGGTCCTTTGAGGGGGGGTGTGTGTGACATCCTGGCCCAATTAGGATATGGCCCATATGGCCCATGAGTGCGGTGTGCACATGATTAGTACCACCTTGCTAGTTGAGCAAGGGTTGAACCAACTTATAAGGCCTTGTCCCTCCAACCATAGTACTTCCGGGTTAACCCTTTTACACGAAGCGAGGACGAAAGTGTAAGTGGGGTGCTATGTGTAAGTGGGCCCGCCCGTCGGTTGGGCTGGGCTGTGCGGTTCTGGAGGGCAGGGTGTTACAGTCCGTCCCCGCTCCAAACCCAGGTGAAACCGTGGCTTTTACGTCATTCTTTGACCATGGTTTGGCTCTCCCATCTTCGAATTTTCTCCACCGCCTCCTTGTCTTCTACCAAATTGAACTGGTGAATCTCAACCCCAACTCCATTCTTCAAATTTCTATCTTTGCCACTCTCTGTGAAGCTTTTCTCGGGGTTAGGCCCCATTTCAATCTTTTTAGATACCTCTTCCACATTAAGCCCCAGCCATCCAAATCCAAAATCTAAACCATCTAGGGGGCAGGCCTTCAACTCAGGAATGAGATGAAGAGGGCCTACCTCAATGTCCCCCTAAAAACTTCTCTCAAGGGGTGGCACCAAGAGTGGTTCTACTGCTTGAATCTAGAACCCTCTCTCCCCCCTTTCACAGGTAATCCTCCAACTGTCCTGGAGAGCTGGTCCTCCGTGCCATCGCATGAGGAGATGGAGCAGGTCTACCAGTTGCTGGAGAAGATCGATCTGATAAAGGGGAAAGGGTTGACTAGTCCTTGGGTGGCAAGATGTTTTCTGAACCGCCAAACCTGACCACTGAAGGCCAGGAGCCACTTCGGATTCGACTTCCAGTGCAAGAATGATCCGAGCCAGGAATATCCCGATTTCATTGACAAGAACAAGGTCACTGACACCTTGTTGGGTTTCTTTGTTAACAGAGTTGTGGAGATCGAAGATGAGGAACGAGCCCCTAAACCCTACTGCAAGGGCAGGCCCCGGCCAAAGGTAACATGCTATGTTGTTGTTAACCTGATATCCATCTGTGATGAATGCCATGAATGTTGTCCAGCTCTGCAGTCTGTAATAGAGAATATCCAAGCATTTGCAGGATTGCAAAGAGTTTGATTCCAATTCCCAAGACCAGTCTGTCGTGGGATCCAAGAAATGCCTAGCTAGCCTTTTAGCCGCCCAACCTAGCCCCAAAAGGGCTGGGAAAAGACCAGCAACTGACCAGGGCAAAAAGAAGGATGTGCCGAGTAAGGCACCTAGGAGCCTGAGGATCAAGGACACCAACAGCACTGCCCCTAGGCCTTCTAGCCTAAGGACAGCACCGTCGAGTGTCGCCACCCCCAGTTGGCCGTGTCCGGCATAGCATCAACTAGGCCAAGCTCTCCTCTGCCGACTGTCGCGCCGATGAGCCTGACAATCAGTAGTTTTCCACCGTCAAGCAGGCTATCCAACCCCTCACCGACCTCCTCTGCCCTAGCGCACCGGGGTGGAAATTTAAAACTTCCAAGAGGTATGAAAATCTTTAATCTTCAAAGAGACTTGAACATTCTTGAAATTACTTGAAGGTTGAATATTTTCTGCAGGAAGCCGAGTGATGCTGACCCCAATGGGGCAGCGCCACCAACCCCTATGGCAGATCCTACCCCAGCTGAGACAGAACAAGCCACGCCACAGGTCGAACCAGAGATTGCCCTAGCCCCTGAAGCTAAGGTAATCGCCCCAGCCGAGCCACAAGCGCCAACTAGCCATGATGTTGCGGTTGAGGCCCCAGTCCCTGAGCTCGTCCAGGAAGCCGTGCCACCCATTGAGCCAAGGCCCAGGACTCCATCACCTCCACTGTCGTCTTCTTCTGATGAAGGCAATCTCCCCAAGCTCAATGCTCCCCCGCTAGTCTTCCCCCAGACATTTTACTGGGTTACTCTAGAGGGGGAAGCTGAAAGCTTCAAGCACGATGAGCAAGTGGCCTAGAGAGAAAGGGTGAACCTGATGTATGCTATCATTGCTGCGTCGAGGGGGATCCTGGTACACGGTCAATCTTGTTGTGTTTGCTGATTGGTGATTCCTCAGAGTTTTGCATCCTTGTTGTTTGTTTTGCTTGACTTTGATACTTCTTGAGCAGAAGGTGGTCGATCGGTTAGAGAAGATGGGCAAAATCCTGACCTAACTCGCCCCTCAGCTTACTCAACTCCACCAGCTCCAGACTGCCAAGGAAAATTGGGAGAGATTCAGCAAGGAGAGGGAGGAGTGGCAGTGGGGGTCAGTGGACAAGCTCAAGGATGAAAACTAGGCTCAAGCTAGGACAATCGGAAGTAAGATTCCTTTTTGCCCAAGTGAACTTGAGTAAATCTAACTGCATTATTGAGTCTTGAATGTCTTCTTGCTATAGCCTTCAAGTCAAATCTTAGTGCCCAGTCCCAGGAGATTGAGTGCCTAAAAAAGGAATTGAAAGAGCTCGAGAAGGCTAAGTCGAAAGTGGACACTGACTATGTGAGTAAGTCACTCGTCCGACTACATGCTCGACCCGGTCAAGCGTCTTGGTTTGTTGATGTTATTGTCTATGTGTAAACAGCTTTCAAGGCCAACTCACAGATCCAATTCAGTGCTTTTGCAGTGGAGATAAAGGTCATAAAGGAATCGCGGCAGATCATTGTTGACTCCGCGAAGACCTTGCTTGACATCATGCAACCGCACCAGGCTGGATTTAGCTCCAGCTCAATTACTCAAGTAGTGGAACACCTTGAGGAAAGCTCTAGAGATATTAAAGAAGTAATCGGATGAGCGCGTCGCCGTCGAGATTGCCTAGGCCTTGGCCATGACCAAGTCTCTCTACCCCTGGGTAGATATTGAGGCTGTTGGTGAAGGCTTTGCCGATGGGACTACTTTGGAGCAGGGCTTGGAGCTGATCAGCTAGGTTAGGGCAACTGCAGAAGCTATAGCCAAGGACCTGACAATGTAAACAGAAGCATTTATGTAGTTGGTGTTCACCAAAAACAATACGTGAATATTGTAAATATTTTTGTTGTTTGTCATTAAGTCTTACCGAGTACTTGCTGCCTGTGAGCCATCATTAGCTTTACCAGACTAGATAGTTTACACCGAATGAATTGAGATTAACTTAATAAAAATCATTGACCTCTCAGGACTATACTCGGGAAAACTTAACGCAGTTGTTGTAAAGCTTCATGACTTAGATAAAACAAGCTCGGACTTTATTAATGAGAACAGGCATGTATTAACATGTAGCCCCCAACTCACTACTCGGTTGGAACAAGCGACGTAGTGAGTCAGAGTAACTAACTTTATTAATATGTACAAAAGGAGTACAAAACTCAGGTATAGAAAGGACGTAGCTGTTCTATGTTCCATGAGTTGTTGATTAGAACGCCGTCTGCTATCTTCAGTCGGTGTCGGTGCCATGGGCCCCGGGTACCTCATGACAAGCATATGGGCCACTTGGACAGAGGATGGGCCTAGCCTTGTAATTAGGGGTATAATAGGACTCGGTAGACTTAACCTTGTACGATAGGGAAAATACAGTCCTAGTCAGGCACGCTGTATTCCTAGAAGGAGATCCCTTGGTCGTAGTCCGACTAGGACTCCTACTTTGTAACCCTGTCCCCTAGTATATAAGGGGAGGCAGGGCACCGCCTAAGGGCAGAAGAAGAAGAAATCTCACCAGAGAAACCTCAAAGGCAATACACCACAACTGGACATAGGGTATTACCTCATCTCGAGGGCCTGAACCAGTATAAATCGTTCGTGTTCCTTTGCAGTCCATCAAGTTTTGATCCGACGAGTATGAAGGAGTACGCGTAGGCTACGATAGCAGAAAACAAAAATTTCTACCGCGCACACCAGGACATCATGCGAGAGAGGGATCATGGATCGTTACCGCTAGACGCGCAGTGCAGCGGAAGAAGGGTTGGAGAAGCCGGTCCAACCACGCGCGCGTCGAGGTAGTAGTGGAAGTAGTCGATCTCCAGCCGATCAACGCCGCAATGAGCAGCGCCTCTACCGGTATCCACACGTCCAGGGCTAGAACGCCGATCGCAAGTGTACTAGCACTCGTCAGTGGCTAGGGTTTGGCTCGGGAGGTGGCGGCTAGGGTTTAGCTCGAGGCCAACATAAAACACACATGTCCATCTCCTCGGCCCCTCGCCTCCCTATATATAGACCTCCTTACTCGGACCTCGTGGACCGAGGCCCAGTAAGAGTCTACTCGGATCTCTATCCGAATCAAGCCCATATTCGAATCACATTCGAATAAGTGTTCCAGCCCGTTAAGCGTGCGACCCTATAGGTTCACGTATATTTTGTCACGACTCAGAAACACCTTTCTGGTCACCCTGTTAATAGCGGCCTCTAGCAAGGCATATTAACCCCTAAATATACGTAAAGATCATATCAGCTGAACCTGTAATGTCCTCATGTACAAATCCCTTTGCCTCACGATATCGATTGAGCTCTAGGCGAGACTTGTGTCATCCCCTTAATAGCTCAATCACTCTCTCGATTCTATGATGGATTACAAACTTGTGATTGACACCTCAATCACCCTAGCATGGCCATGCACTTCCATAATCCATTACATCGAGGGGCCCAGAGATATCTCTCCCGTCAGGAGGGGCAAATTCTATCTTGATCATTCACATCCCACTACATGTTTCATAGCAAACCCGAAGACTACTTGTGTAACTACCCAGTTATGGAGTAGTGTTTAGTACTCCCAAAATAAGCTACTACGTATGTTGGGAACCATGATGATCTCAAGTCTAAAGACTCTACATAAACACTACTTGAGACTAACTGATGACACATGAAATCTCTGCAATATCTCATGGCGGGTCTATCCAACATATGTTCACTAACATATGTCCATATTATCAATTTGGTATCTTCATACCATGATCCATGAGACATGATCATCAATCAATACATATGTTGATATTAGAATCATATTTGTTCCTCATATGATATGATTAGGGATCATTTAGAAATAGCAACATTTGACATTAAGAGTCTCATGAATAAGTCGCGTACTCATTGATCAATAATGATAATGTCTATTTCAAGGAACCAATCAATACATTATAAACATGGCATGTGATATATATAACATCTCCATGTTGCCTCTAGGGCATATCACTAACAGAGTAGCCCAATATATTTATTACCGATACAAAACATCGACATCAGGGCCACTACTGAAGCTATCGCCGAGGATCTACCAATGTAAACACAAACTTCTATGTAGTCGGTATCCATCAGAAATAGTATTGTAAATTCTGTACATACTTTTGATGTTTGTTATCATATCATGCTGAGTTCTTTTTTTATTTTAGCCATCATTAGTTTTACTTGACTAGCCAGTTTATGCTGAGTGGTTTAAACGCGACATTAAAAAGTAATCACTTTGTGGAACTATAGTCGGGAAAACTCAGCATAATCATTATAAAACATCATGGCTTAGATAAAGCAAGATCGAACTTTATGAACAATAGAGGACATGTATCATGTAGCCCCCGACTCACTACTCGGTTGAAACAAGCGACGTAGTGAGTCAGAGTGATAAACTTTATTCATTTATATAAAAGGAATATAAAACTTAGGTATAGAAATAAAGTAGCTGTTCTATGTTCCATGAGTTTTTGATTAGGGCGTCGTCTTCTGTCCTTAGTCGGTAGGCGCCCAGACGTGTCATCTCAACGATAATGAGCGGCCCCTCCCATAAGGGAGATAATTTATGCCTGTCTTGCGTGGTTTGGATTTTTCACAAAATGAGATCTTCCAGCAAAAAGGCGCAGCCACGAACATTCCGACTGTGATAACGATGCAGGCCTTGAAGATACCTTGCCGACTGAATAGTTGTGATGTCCCTTGCTTCTTCCAACTGATCTAATTCGACCAGTCGGTCTTAGTTGATTTTGCCTCTGACTGGGGCCAAACTCGTGGGGAGCCAAACTCCAACTCGGTTGGTAACACAGTCTTAGCACCATAGACTAGGAAGAAAGGATATTGCCCTGTTGGCTGACTAACCGTGGTTCTTAGAGACCAGAGAACGGACGGAAGCTCTTGCACCCACCACCCTGCATATGGTTGTAGTCGGTCGAACACCCTAGTCTTGATACCTTGTAAGACCATGCCATTTGCACGCTCGACCTACCCATTGCTTCATGGGTGTAACAAATCTTGATGCCAAAGTCATCACAGAAATCTTGGAAAATGCCACCGGTGAACTGAGTGCCGTTGTCTATTATGATGCGGTTGGGAACTCCAAATCTGTATACCATACTCATGATGAAGTCTTTCCAACTAATGTCCTTGATGCAGCGTGGTTGCCAGAAATGCCCGAGTGGACAGACTACAGTATCTACTTGCCCTCCTCAGGTGTGACGCAGCGCATGAGGACTCCAGATGCGCTTCTACGATAAAGGTCTTCACCGACTACGAGAAAACATTTGCTTTGTTGTTTAATCCGCTCGGCCTCATTATGATCTTCTAGGAGCTCGTCTTCCAGGAGAAACTTGATGATTGGAGTCCACCAATCATGAGAGATGATTAGTACTTCATTTGTTGCTGGGGTAGGTTCAGCCCCCGACTGCTTGAATACTGATTTTTTCTTGACTGACGGCTCCAATAGTTGCTCAATAAAGATTCCAATCGAGACCACTTCTCGTTTGAATCCCATGTTGGCTAACTCGTCTGTAGCTTCATTATATTGGTGCAGCACATGTGTTATTTCTAGCTCGTCAAACTTGTTTTTCCAGCTTTCGTACTTCCTGACAATATGCCGCCATGTTGTCATCCAGACACGTCCAGTCTTTCATGACTAGGTTGACCACAAGTTGAGAATCCCCGCATACTACCAGTCAGCGGATTCCGAGTGATATGGTGATGCGAAGCCCGTGGATGAGTGCCTCATACTCGGTGACATTGTGGGATGTTGGAAGTGAATCTGGAGGATGTATTTCAATTTTTCGCCGGTGGGTGATGTCAGAACAATGCCAGTCCCTGCTCCACTGATCCATAGATAACCATCGAAGTACATCATCCAATATTCTAACTTATCTGTTGGTGTAGCCGTCTGAACCTCCGTCCAGTCGGCTACGAAGTCGGCGAGTGCCTATGACTTGATTGCTGTCTAAGGTTGGAAGACAATGTCAAACGCCATCAGCTCGAGTGCCCATTTAGCGATTCTGCCAGTGGCCTCACGATTGTGCAGGACGTCCTCGAGTGGATACGATGTGATGATTGTGACTTGTTGCAACTGGGAATAGTGCACCAACTTTCGGATGGTTATAAGTAAACCATAGAGCAGCTTCTAGACTTGGGGATATCTTATCTTGGAGTCAACTAGGACCTTGCTGACGAAGTAGACTGGCCTCTGCACTTTCTATATATGGCCTAGCTCTGTCTGCTCGATGACCAACACTGTGCTGACTACCTAAGTGGTTGCCGCCAGATATAACATAAGTGGCTCCTGGGGCATAGGTGATGCCCATACCGGTGGTGACGTGAGAAACTTCTTGATGTCTTCGAAGGCTTGTTGGGCTTCAGGTGTCCATTGAAAATTGTCAGCTTTCTTCAATAATTTTAAAAGGGCATGCCCTATTCGCCGAGTCAGGAAATGAATCAGTTGAGTGCTGCCATGCAGCAGTCAGCTTCTATATGTCCTTCTAGATAGTCGGGGGTGCCATATTCATGATAGCATTGACTTTCTTTGGATTAGCCTTGATGACTCGGTGTGATACGATGAAGCTGAGTAATTTTCCCGAAGGTACTCTGAAGATGCATTTTTCCGGGTTTAACTTCATCTTGAATCTCCGAAGGCTTTGTAAAGTCTCCTCTAAGTCAGCGATGAGGTCTCCTTTGAACCTGGTCTTAATTACCACGTCATCGACATATGCCTCCATGTTGTCCGACTTGCTCTTACGGTTGCAGGACTTAGTCAGGGCTGTGTCGTCTGTGTCTTTCTTGTCCTTCTGTCAGGGCTCCTTCTTGTCGTCCAGGGCCTCAGCGACCGCATCGGCCAAATCAGTGTATTTGTTGGCCATATCAAATAGAGCCTTGACAGAATTCGGAGGCTTCCGAGTGAACTTGGCGATGAACGGGACGTCCTTAACTCCCATGCGGAAGGCAGCGATGACGACCTCGTCCTTTATCTTTGGGATCGAGTTCCTCTTCTCAGAAAATCTCTTGATAAAATCACGCAGAGACTCATTCTTCCTTTGATGGCATTGATATAAATCATACTCGGAAGATGGCCTCTCATATGTTCCTTGGAAATTTACAATGTAGCATTCTCGGCGTTCTCCCTAGGAGCCGATCGACCGCCTAGGAAGTCTTGTTAGCCATGTCCTAGCTGAGTTAGCTAGGGCGACCAGGAGGTAGTTAGCCATGGCTTTGTAGTCGCCTCTGGCTGCACGGATCGCTAGAGTGTAAACTATGAGCCAGGAATCTGGATTGGTCTTCCCATCATATTTTTCAATTCCAGTCGGCTTCAAGCAAGATGGCCAGTCAACTTGCTATAGTTCATGGGTGAACGCCGGTACTCCGTCGTCCAGGTGAGGGCTCTGACTCCGACTGCGGTGATGAAACCGCTTATGGTTGAGACCGAAGTGCTCGTGCTCGTCTTCTAGCTAGTGGCACTCGTCTTCCTTGTGTTCCAGGTGCTGGGCATTGATATCTTGCCAGAGATCACGCCATAGTCGGCCTCGGACATCCCGGTTGTCACGGCGGTCATCCTGATGTCACCGCAGTCGGTCATCATTTTGATTGCCGAATGGTGTATGGCATGACTCCGAGCGTTGCTGACTAGAGCCAGCCGCCCAGCATCGTGTTGAGGCAGATGAGATCGCCGTATCAGAAGGCATCATATTGGATGATATGAGTGTGTCTCCCGACTGTTGCCACTGCTGGCATGCTGCAGCGGTAATCATGGCATTGATCCTTGCAAACATCGGGGTGGCCTGGTGATTAGGCCCGAACTGCAAAGTGTCCAGTAAGGTGGCAGCGGCCACGACATTCTGTTGTGGTGTCATGAAGACGTCATGGTTGCTGACTCTGGTTTGGAGGATCTCCTGTTGAGCAGTGTGCCTAGCCTTGCATAGATTGTCATTGCGTGCGTCGCGCTCGGCTTGTAGACGCCATGCTTCTTCCTCCTGTTGTTCACGCAGTCGGCAAGCCTGCTCCTCTTGCTGATCGCGTAGTCGGCGTGCATGTTGAGTGGGAGTTGAGCCCTTGGACGCCATGAAGATTTCACATGGTGGAGAAAAGCTTGTTGAACTACTGTCCAACTAAGAGTTGGAATCAGAGTAGTTGAGGGGGGTAATTACGATTCTGACCTCCCTAGATCCAATCTCGAGCGGCTCTGGGCCATATCTGAGTTGAACACTAGGGGATTGGGTCTGCCGCATTAGATGTTGATCGAAGTTATCTGCGGCGTTGCCGAGTCCGAACGAGAGGTTGATGATCTCCTCCTCTCTTAGCCCGAAATCGGTCGGCTCGAGACTGAGTTCGAGTTGAACACCGAAAGAAAGAGTTGTCCCTAGACTCGGGCATCTTGGTGATCGCCACAGCATGTTGCTGAAGATTGCTGCATCATTGAAATGGCGCGGAGTCGGCTAGGTGTCTGGCCAATCGGATCAAATCTGAGTCCGATAGAGTGAGGTCACCGAACTTGTCGGCGATGAAGTCAAGGCTCCCGAAGCTAATTGTTTGCTCGGGAAGAACTTGACACTGTCGACTCTAGTGGTTGAATCCATCAGGCTTATCGAAGATGATCTCGCCGATGCCCCTACCTGGCGCGCCAACTGTCGATGTTTTGTATCGGCAATAATAATATGGGACTACTTGTGAGACCTAAACTTGATGGATTGCAACAGAACATGAAACAATTTATCCTGGTTCAGGCCCTCGACATGAGGTAACACCCTACTTCTAACTATTGTGAATTGCCTTTGAGGTTTCTCTGGTGAGATTCTATTCTACCCTCAAGGGGCTCCATGCCTCCCCTTATATACCAAGGAGACAAGGCTACAGGGTAGGAATCCTAGTCAGACTCTGACCAAGGGATTTCTTCTAGAAATACAATGTACCTGACTAGGAATATATCCTTTCCTTATCGTATAAGGTAATATGTGCCGAGTCCTATTGTATCCCTAATTACAAGGTTAGGCCCATCCTCTATCCGAGTGGCCATAATGCTCCTCATGAGGAACCCGAGGCCCACGGTGTCCACATTACAAGATCAGGCCCATCCTCTATCCGAGTGGCCATATCACTTTCCATTAGGTACCCCGGGCCGTGGTCTCCATAGTAGCCCCTGAGACCTTCATAGTTGAGTCATAACTGACGCCGAGTGCTCATTCTCCATGGTGAAGATTTTGCGAGTGCATTGCTCCCGAGTACTCTTTGTTCGAGTATCTCTTCTCCAAGTCCTGCTTCATGTCAGCATGCAACAAGGCTATGAAGGGCTTCATAGAAAAAAGTTAAATAGTGTGCGCCAAATAGGCGCACCTATTAGATGTAGCCGCTGACTTTTTGCTTAATTGTGGAACAATTAAACATAAAGTCAAAGATCTTTAACCTTTAAGTCTTTCCTGAGTGGTATATTTCTCAGAAATTGGACTCTTCAGCTTCATGTCAGCTGGAAACATTTTTGCTCAAGGCAATTTGGCTAAGCATGCAAGCCAAGTACCACTCAAGGATCTTAACCCAATGTGTTGTTAGGTGTTTTTGAGAGATACCTGCATCTCCAATTTTAATGGAGACCAGCTATTGATCTTTGCAAGGATATATCTTCAATACCTATTAAATAATTCAGATATCGAAACATATCTGTCCAACAATTAGGCTTGACATGAAGCATATCTGATTATTTTAATTGGTTCTTGTAAAATAGCATGCATAATGTGATTTTAACACAGACAACTATCAGCCCAATAGGACATGCCATTTAGGAACTCATATCTTACGGCCCATTACCGCGTAGGCCGGCCCAAGCCAACCACCTAGTGCAAGCCTATAAATCCTGGGGAGAGAGAAAAGATTTCCCTTTCCTCCCCAAATTGCCAAATTGCTTCGGCTTCCAGAACATGCCAAGGGCTCCGTTCGATGTCCCCCACATCTTGACCGGGACATGGCCGATATCAACTACTTGCTCCACGAAGCTCGCCTATCTAGAAAAGAAGAAGTGCCTCCAGCCAAAGGAGCTCATCAACTAGTGTCCGGCCATCGGTGAGACAATCCCTTCTCCCAATTCCCACGAGATCGTGGTGTTTGCCTCTTTTTTCAATAGGGGTTTTGCTCTTCCTTCTTCGAATTTCCTCTGTGCCCTCCTCGATTATTATCAAATCGAGCTCATTCATCTCAACACCAACTCTATCCTCCAGATTTCTATCTTTGTAACCCTTTATAAACCTTTTCTCGGGGTCAATCCCCATTTCAATCTCTTCCGCTTCCTCTTCGACGTCAAACCCCCGCCATCAAAATCCAAACCCCCAAGTCATAGGGGGAGCGGGGCTTCAGCTCCGTAATGAAATGAAGAAAGCCTATCTCCATATCCCCCTGAAGATTTCGCTGAAAGGGTGGCATCAGGAGTGGTTCTACTGTTCAAACCCGGAGCCCTCCTTGCCGCACTTCACCGGGAATCCTCCCAAGGTCCTGGACAGCTGGACGGCCCTTCCCTCAGAGGCCGACATGGTTCAAGTGCTGCTGCTGTTGGAGAGGATTGAAGCCCTAAAGGACAAGGGATTGACAGGGCCCTGGATCGCACGGACTTTCCAGAATCGGTGCACACAGCCCCTAAAGGCTAGGATTCATCCTGGTTATGAGTTCTAGGGAAAGAAAGACCAAACTCGGGAGTGCGCCGATTTTGTCGACAAGGATGCTGCTTCGTTAGCTGAGTAGTTGAGATTTTGGACACTGAGAGGTCTCCCAAGCTCTGCTGCCTGAGTAGGCCTTAGCCAACGGTAATCTCTTGTCTTCTAGCTATCTTGATTTTTGTCTATGATGGTGGATATGAGCCCAGTCCGATTGAGCTTTCCTTTGTGCATAATGCTTGCATGAATTTGTTGACTTTGCGTCAAACCCTCCCTGCCAACTAGCTAGGGATTCAAGGAAACGACTAGCCAGCCCATCAACCGTCCAACCCAGCCCCAAAAGGGCTAGGAAACAACCAATGGTAGACTAGGCCAAGAAGAAGGACATGCTGAGTAAGGCATCAGGTGGCCCCAGGATCAGGGACTCCAGCAGCGCAGCCCCAGCACCGACCAGCACCAGGACGACACTGTCGACTGCTCCACCAACCTAGTCGGCCACACCTAGTGCGGAACCAACTGGCCTTGGCTCCCCTCCACCTACTGCCGCGCCCTTGGCCAAGCACCCAATGTCACACCTCCTCCGATTAAGCCCTCGAGCTCATCACCAACCACCTCCACTCCTGGCACTCAAGGGTGGAGGTTTAAGACTTCCAAGAAGTATGAAATCTTCAATCTTTAGAAAATCTTGAGATGTGTTGCAATGTATTGATTGTAGTATGATCAGGAAGCCATGTGACGCTGATCCCAAGGGGACAGTGCCACCAGCCCCCATCACTGTCCCTTTCCCGACTGAGGTTGAGCCAATAGAGCCTCAGCCCAAGCCGAGTGTCGCTCCAGCCCCCGAGGTCGAGATGGCACACTTGGCTGAGCCACAAACCTCTCCCAGTTGGGATGCCACAAGTGCAGCTGAAGTCCCAATAGCCGAGCCGACTGAAGAGCCAACACTCCCTGAGGAGCCCAGACCCAAAACCCCCTCTCCTCCATTGTCCTTGTCATCAAAAGAAAACGACCTCCCTAGGCTCGAAGCCCCTCCACCTAACTTCCCTTGGGTATTCTATTGGTTTAACCTGAACGAAAGCGATGACGCCTTTGAACTGAATGAGGAGGCTTCCAAGAAAGAATGGATCGAGCTGATGGAGGCCATCATTAAGGCTTTGAGGCAGGTCCAGGTATGTGACTCGGCTGACTATGATCTCAACTTGTCAATGTTTTGCACCGGTAATAAGAATATAGGGCTACTCGTCGGATCGAAACTCGGTGGACTGCAAAGGAACACAAAGAGTTTATACTGGTTCAGGCCCTCAAGATGAGGTAATACCCTACGTCCAGTTGTGACGTATTTCCTTTGAGGATGTATGGTGGTGATTCTGATGAACCTCCGTGATTCTGATGATTCTGCCCTCAGGGGGCGCCCTGCCTCCCCTTATATACTAGGGGACAGGGTTACAAAGTAGGAGTCCTAGTCAGACCACGACCAAGGGATCTCCTGCTAGAGATATAACGTACCCGACTAGGACTGTGTTTTCCTTATCGTACAAGGTTAAGTCTGTCGAGTTTTATCATATCCCTAATTACAAGGCTAGGCCCATCCTCTTTCCAAGTGGCCCATATGCTTTTCATGAGGTACCCGGGGCCCATGGCCTCCACAGTAGCCCCTGAGACCTTCATAGTTGAGTCACAGCTGATGCCGAGTGCTCATCCTCCATGGTGAAGAATTCCCGAGTGTATTGCTCCCGAGTACTCTTTGTCCGAGTGCTTCTTCTTCCCGAGTCTTGCTTCATGTCAGCTGACAGTGAGGCTATGAAGGGCTCCATGTAGAAATGTGAATAGTGTGTGCCGAATAGGCACACCTATTAGGTGTAGCCCCTGACTTTGTGCTTAATTGTGAAACAATTAAACATAAAGTCAACGATCTTTAACCTTGTAGTCTTTCCCGAGTAGTGCACTACTGGTATATAAGATTCTTCAGCATCATGTCAGCTGGAATGATTTTATAGTCTTTCGTGAGTAGTATGTCACTTAGAAATTAGACTCTTCAGCTTCATGTCAGCCGGAAGAATATTTGCTCATGGCAATTGTTGGCTAAGCATGTTAGCTGAGTACCACTTCACGGATTTTAACCCAATATGTGGTCAGGTGTACTTGAGAGATACCTGCATCCCCAATTTTAATGGAGACCAGCTTGTGATCCTTATAAGGATATATCCTCAATACCTGGTAAATAATACAGATACCCGAATGTATACACTCGGCAGTAGGCTTAGCATGAAGCATATCTAATTATTTAATCGGTTTCTGTGAGTAGTACCAGCACTATGACTTTAACACAGCCAGCGAGCAGCCCAGACTGAGCGTGCTATTGTAGAAACTCATATCTTGTGGCCTGCTACCGAATAAGCCGGCCTAAATAGACCTACCCAGTGCAGCCCTATAAAAGTAGCATCCCTCGCATGTCAGGATGAGTACTCTAGCATCGGTAACCTCAATCAGCCAGAAGAATCCTTGTTCACGAGCCTTTCTGACTTACGTTCTGCATGCAGTATGGTCGCCATAGATGCCCGAGTAGGTATATTGTAGGATCTGCTTGCCCTCCTCAAGTGTGATGCAATGCATGAGAACTTCGGATGCACTTCGACGATATAAGTCTTCTTTGACTATGATAAGGGTTTTGCTCCGTCGCTTGATTTACTCGGCTTCGTTGTAATCGAAGGATTGGGGTCTTCCAGTCTTGAATAATAATGAGCACCTCCGTAGATTCCGGGTTTGATGCTGCTCCCAACTGAAAGCTCCAGTAGTGGTTTGTTGCCATGTTTTTGCCAGATAGGTACCCGAACGCTGTGCTAGCATAGGATTCGGCTGGCGACCCTCTTGGGGCATACCTAACTTGATAAAATTGTAGCCAAATAAGGTACCCGAACCTCACATTAGCATAGGATTTGGCTGGCAACCCTCATGGGCTGTACCCTATCCAACAGAGTGGTGCCCGAGCTCTGACTGGTGCCGAAGGTTGGTTATTAACCGAATAAAGTACCTAAACCTCGGATTAGCGTAGGATTTGGCTGGCAACCCTCAGGGCATACTTTATCCAGCAGAGTTGTGACTAAATAAGGTACCCGAACCTAGCATTAGCGTAGAATTTGGCTAGCGACCCTTGTGGGGCGTACCTCACCCAGCTAAGTGGTACCCGAGCCCCGACTGGCACTAGAGGTCGGTTATTAGCCCTCATATGGAGTGTAGCCAGGGAAGATGACGTCTCGACTGGCGCAAGTACTCAGTCAGTAGCCCTCATGGAGCATTCCGAGTGATTCCTGGTAGACTGGTCCAACCCCTGAGCGTAGGAGATAGGCTTGTAGCCCCGAGTTCCTATCACGCGTATCTGAAACTGGCCCTGCATTATAAACATATCGGATGAGAAGCATATGATGATGAAAACAATCACCCGAAGAAAATTTATATAATTTACAATATATGTAAATACATGTTCTTCCTCTTTTTGATATTAATTTCCCCAAGTAGTTGACCCCTTACGTTTAAGCACTTTGCCTGACTAGTCATAGCCCCCAGCGTCGGGAGTCGGCTCATGGCTCTTTCCCAGACACGCATTTTGGGTGACTTGAGTTCGTCTTTCATGGAGCAAAGCTTCACGGATCAGAATTTCTGCTACTCGAGTACTTTTGCAATCATAAGAGGAAAAATAGAAAAAAGTGCAGCTTGTACACCTATTAGGTGTAAACAGCTGCGGCATTGGCGAGGCCGAGTGAGGAAATATTTATCAGAAAGCGACTTAGCTGTTTGGGAGTGGGGATACCATCCTTGCGTTTGGGCTTTTGAGACCCCGAGCAAGTCACTTGTTATTCTGATAATCTTCAGTTGTAGGAGGTCGAAGATGCTTGTGACCGACTGCCACAATGAAGTCGTCCAACTTGCGTTTGTGGTTCCCAGCCTTAGTCGGGGCCACATCATCGGTGTCCTTCTGCTTCTTCTGTCAGGGTGCCTTTTTGTCATCGAGGGCTTTAGCAACAGCGTTGGCTGAGTTGGCGTATTTGTTTGCCATGTTGAACAAAGCCTTGGCGGAGTTGGGAGGCTTCCGAATGAATTTAGCAATGAACAGGGTGTCTTTGACTCCTTTTCGGAAGGCGGCGATAACGACCTCAGCCTAGATCTTTGGGATTGAATTCTTCTTCTCAGAAAACCTCTTGATGAAGTCATGAAGAGACTTGTTCTTCCTTTGATGCAACTAATATAGGTCGTACTCAGAAGATGGCCTCTCGTATGTTCCCTGGAAGTTGGTGATGAAGCATTCCTAGAGTTCCCCCCAGAAGCCGATTGATTGCTTGGAATGTCCTCGCCGAGTCGGCTAGAGCGACTGGGAGGTAGTTAGCCATGGCTTTGTGATCTCCTCTGGCTGCTCGGATTGCCAGAGTGTAGACTGTGAGCCAAGACTTGGGGTTGGTCTTCCCATCATATTTTTCAATTCCAGTCGGCTTGAAGCCTGGCGGCCCGTCGACTTGTTGCAGCTCATCGGTGAAGGCTGGTATACCTTTGTCGATGTTTTACACCAGCAATATAACTATAGGGCTACTCAGCAAGGGGAAACTCGGTGGACTGCAAAGGAACACAGGGAGATTTTATACTGGTTCAGGCCCTCGATGTGAGGTAATACCCTATGTCCAGTTGTGGTGGTATTCCTTTGAGGATGTGTGTCGATCAATGATCTTCTGTGTTGTTCTGCCCTCAAGGGACGCCCTGCTCCCCTTATATACTGGGGGGCCGGGCTACAAGGTAGGAATCCCAGCCGGATATGGCCAAGGGATTTCCTTCTTAGAGATACATCTTACCCGGCTAAGATTGTATATTCCTTTTTGTACAAGGCAAAATCTACCGGGTGCTACTATATCTCTAACTACAAGACTCGGCCCATCCTCTATCCGAGTGGCCCATATGCTTGTGATGAGGTAACCGGGGCCCATGGCCTCCATAGTAGCCCCTGAGACCTTCATAGTTGAGTCACAGTTGATGCCGAATGCTCGTCCTCCACAGTGAAGAATGCCCAAGTGCATTGCTCCTGAGTACTCCTTGTCCGAGTGCTTCTTCTTCCTGAGTCCTGCTTCATGTCAGCTGGCAACAAGGCTATGAAGGGCTTCATGTTGGTGTATGAATAGTGTGCGCCGAATAGGCACACCTATTAGGTGTAGCCCCCGACTTTGTGCTTAATTGTGAAGACAATTAAACATAAAGTCAAAGATCTTTAACCTTGCAGTCTTTCCCGAGTAGATTACTACTGGTATATGAGACTCTTCGGTATCATATCAACCGGAATATGATTTATAGTCTTGCCGAGTAGCATGCTACTCGTATATGGGACTCTTCAGCTTTATGTCAGCTGGAAAAAGGGGTTTTTAGTCTTTCCTGAGTGGCGTCCCACTCGAGAATTAGACTCCTCAGCATCATGTCAGCTGGAAAAATGTTGCTCATGGCAACTGGTGTCCAAGCATGTAGGCCGAGTACCAATTTATGAAAATTAATCCCTTGCGTGGTCAGGCATACTCGAGAAAGATACCTGCATCCCCAATTTTAATAAAGACCAGCTTGTGATCCTTATAAGGATATATCCTCGATACCTAGTGGATAAGACAGATACCCAAACACAAATGTTTAGCAATTAGGCTTTCATGAAGCATATCTGTTTACCTCATCGATTCCTATTGGTAACACCAGCGCTGTAATTTTAACTCGGCCTGCGATCGACCCATATTGAGCGTGCTACTGTAGGAACTCATATCTTCGATGGCCCAACTTAAATTGTGTAGGCCCAAGCCCATTTAGTCGGCACAGGCTCTATAAAGGCTGAGGGAGAGAGAAAAGATTCCTTTATGTTCCCCACGTGATCAATCGTTTCGTCTTCCCAGCTCCACCCCGAAATTTCACTTCCCACTCTGCTAGGGTTCGCCATTGCTTGCTCCTCCCTACCAAAGCTTGAGCGATTCCGCATCCATTTGTCCACTCCATGCCCCCAACTATATTTCTCCCAAATTTCTTGTCCCCCCAGCCATGCTGAAAGTGCCAGATTCCGTTGGGGCGTCAGATGACGGGTGACCAACCTCGGATTGCAGCCGGTCGAAGCTGGAGAAGCTGGAGAAGTCGCTGCGGCTGCAGAGCCACGACATTATCCGCTGGCGGCTGGCCGAGGGTGAGTCGGTCCCAAATCCCCAATCCGGCGAAACTGTTGTTTTTGCCTCTTTCTTTGACTGGGGTTTGTTTCTTCCGTCCTCCGCATTCCTCCGCCGTCTTCTTAGTTTCTACGGATTGGAGTTGGTGAATCTGAATTCCAACTCAATCCTACAAATTTCTATCTTCGTGACTCTTTGCGAGTGCTATCTGGGTGTAAGCCCCATTTTAATTTCTTCAGGCACTTGTTCCACATTAAGCCCCAACCCTCTAAGAATAGGATCCAGGTGATTGGAGGGGCTGGTCTTCAGTTGAGGAGTGAAATGAAGAAAATATATATCGATCTTCCCTTGAAATGCTCTCTGAAAGGTTGGCATAAGGAGTGGTTCTACTGTTCTGATCTGAAACTCTCCCTGCCTCCATTCACCGGAAAGCCCCTGGCGGTCTTGCCTAATTGGTCGTCAGATCCAACCTTCGAAGAAATGGGCCAAGTACATCAGTTGTTGGCGAGGTTGGACAAATTCAAGTCGGCCAGCCTGACCGGCCCCTGGATCGCTAAGCACTTCTTAACCCAGCACATCCAACCATTGAAGCTGAGGAGCACGTTCTGCTGGGATTACTATTGACGCCGAAAACCCGCCGGGGCCGTCCGGCGTCTGGGTGACACGCGAAGGCCTGGGAGATTTGCTTCACTCCAGTGCAGGTCCTAAAGTTTGAGGTTCGTAGGCGTGCCAGTCAATTTGACCCTGTAATTGACAAGGAGGAAAATATTAGATCAATGAGCCAATCGGCTGGAAGCCGATCTAGACTCGTTTCATCAGCCGATGGCCGATACGCACTGTAGCACTTATACATCGACTTAAAGCCGATGACGGCAAGAGCAATAACATAATAATAAACAAATATCGTGCTAGCCGATCACCGAAGGGATACTCAAAAACCGGCTATAAACTTGATAAAATAAGCAAGTATAATGCATAAATAAATCAAATAAATCCTGGCTGATCATAGTCTAGTGTTACTGGTGTTGCCATGAAGATATGCCTGTGCCCGGGCCCTTGCTTATATCGGCTCCCGGGATCTTCGTCCGCTGTCCGGGCCCATACACTGGTCCTTACCCGGGCTCATGCCCGGGCCCTCACCTGGGGTCGTTGTGGGAGCCATGGGCCCCGGGTACCTCATTACCAGCACATGGGCCACTCGGATAGAGGATGGGCCAGATCATGTAATTAGAGATAAGATAGCACCCGGCAGGCTGTGCCTTGTACAATAAGGAAACCTAGCCTTAGTCGGATGGGATTCTATCTCTAAGAAGGAAATCCCTTGGTCGTATCCGACTGGGATCCTTACCATGTACCCCTGTCCCCTAGTATATAAAGGGAGGCAGGGCACCCCATGAGGGCACGTCAGATCATTGATCGCAAAACCACCTCAGAGGAATAACACCTCAACTGGACGTAGGGTATTACCTCACATCGAGGGCCTGAACCAGTATAATTCTCCCGTGTTCCTCTGCAATCCACCGAATTCCAGGTCGCCGAGTAGCCCCATAGTATTATTGCCGGTGCAAAGCATCGACAGTTGGCGCGCCAGGTAGGGGCCCGGCGAATTCTTCATCAACAGATTCGATGGATCCCATCAACGGAGTCAAGGGCGACAAGTTCTCCAATGGAGACACCATCACCTTCGGGAGCCTTGATTTCGTCGCTGATCAACTCGGCAACCTTTCCTTGGCTGAGGCAGATCCGATCATGCCAGCTGAGGAGCTAGCCGGTGTTGTGCCAGTCGGCCCCAGGGACGTCGCCATCTCCTTCGACGATCTACTACGACAGTCCCTCACATCGCCGGACATCGGGACAACTCTCTCCTTCGGCGTCCGACTCGCGCTAGGCCTTGAGCCAGCGCGGGTTAGGCCGAGAGGGGGAGAGATCGTCAATCTCCCGTGCGGATTCGGCGATGCTGTGCATCTACAACCCGCGCAGCAGACCCGACCTCCAGCGATTCAGTTTGGACACGGTCATGAACCGTTTCAGACTGGATCTAGGGAGGTCGGAGTCGTCCTAACTCCGATAAACTACTCGGAGTCCGACACTAAGTCGGATGGTGGTTCGAGCACCAACTCGGACTCCACCTTGGCAAGCTTCCTCCTCCCCCGCGAGATCTTCATGGCTTCAATGCCACCTTCCGAGGTGCGCCGACTGCAAGAGGAGCAGCAAGAGGAGGCGCGCCGACTACAACAACAAGAGGAGGCCAACCGACAAGCTCGCAATGACGGGCTTCGACAGGCTGGGCGAGCCGCCCAGCAGCAGATCCTCCAAACCAAAGTCGGTGACCACGACGTCTTCGTCACGCCACAACAGAACGTCGTGGCCGCCGCAACTCTGCTGGACACGCTCCGGCTTGGGCCGGATCATCAGGCCACACCAACTATCGCCAAGATCAAGGTGATGATTACTGCTGCCGCCTGCCAGCGGCAAGAACAGTCAGGCAACACTCACATACCGACCCATCGAACGGGCTCTCCAGCGGTGGAGTCATCTGCATCAGCGCGACGTCGGGCGGCCGGCTCCACCCGGCAGCACGAAGAGTCCCGCCAAACAACACTCGGCAATACCAACTACGACAACCGGCGGCGTCACCAATATGACCGCCGACCCAATCAAGACCTCCGATTGCGATTACAATGCGATCTTCGCCACACCCTAAGGGTCCGGCGCGAAGAACGCGAAGAGGATGAACACCGCCGACTGGAGGATGAACACGAGCGCTTCGGCCTCCACTACGAGTGGCTACACCGCCAAAACCGAAGCCGAAGTCCTCACGATAACGAAGGCATTCCAGCCTTTACTCGGGAGTTACAGGACGTCCGCTGGCCAGTCGGCTTTAAGCCTACCGGAATCGAAAAGTACGACGGCAAGACCAACCCAGAGTCCTGGCTCACCGTCTACGTCCTAGCAGTCCAAGCTGCTGGGGGCGATAGCAGAGCCATGGCTAACTACCTCCCAGTCGCATTAGCCGACTCGGCGAGGACATGGCTGATAGGCCTCCCAAGGCGGTCGATCGGTTCCTGGGGACAACTCAGGGAGCAGTTCATCGCAAACTTTCAGGGGACCTACGAGAGACCGGCTTCCGAGCACGACCTTTACCAGCTGCATCAGAAAAAGAACGAGTCTCTGCGTGAATTCATCAAAAGGTTTTCCGAGAAGCGCAACCAAATCCCAAGCATCAAAGACGAGGTCGTCATCGCTGCCTTCCGCAAGGGAGTAAAAGACGCCCCGCTCATCGCGAAGTTCACTCGGAAGCCACCATCCACTGTCCGGACTCTCTTCGACATGGCCAACAAATACGCCGACTCGGCTGAAGCCGTCGCAGAGGCCTTCGACGAGAAGAAGGAGCCCCGACAAAAAGACAACAAGGCGAAAGCCGACAACGAGCTGCCTCAGAACAAGCCTAGCAGCCGCAAGCGGAAGTCGGACAACGAGGTGGCCAACATGGAGTGCAGTCGATCGCGGCCCCAGCGGAACAACGACTATCAGAAAGTCATGAGCGGGCCTTGCCCCTTTCACCCCAAGGGCCGGCACGCAGCCAAGGACTGCCACATGCTCAAGAAGTTTGCCTCCGAGCAAGCTTCATCGTCTGGCGCCGACAAGGACAAGGACAAGCCAGACTCGGGTCCGGCTGATGATTTCCAGGACCCCCAAGCCGAACTCAACCACATCTTCGGGGGGCCACTCGCGTACGAATCCAAGCGCAAGCAGAAGCTATCAGCGCAGGACATTAACGCGGTCTCCACAACGGATACCCCCCAATACCTGCGCTGGTCAGAGATGGCCATCACCTTCAACTGCGCAGATCACCCAGATCGGGTTTCCCACCCGGGACGATACCCACTCGTCCTGGACCCGGTCGTCAGAAATATCAGGCTGAAGAAAACCCTCATCGACGGAGGCAGTGCACTCAACATCCTGTTCGCCAAGACTTTGGACGAGATGAGAATTCCTCGTTCAGAACTACGGCCGAGCACCGCGCCCTTCCATGGGATAATCCCCGGCTTGTCATCAACCCCACTCGGGCAGATAACCTTGCCGGTGACCTTCGGCACGCGGGACAACTTCCGTACAGAAAACATCTGCTTCGAGGTCGCCGACTTCGAGACCGCGTATCACGCGATACTCGGACGACCGGCCCTCGCCAAATTCATGGCGATACCGCACTACACGTACATGGTGCTGAAGATGCCCGGGCCAGCAGGAGTCCTCTCCCTCCGCAGCAATGCTAAGCAAGCCTTCACCTGCGACAAGGAGAGCTGCGAGCTGGCTCAAACACAAGAAGCGGCAGTCGGGCGCGACAGCATCCGGCAAGCCGCTACATCTGAAGTCGATCAAGATCCAGTTCCGGTGAAAAAAGCAGCGAAGTCGGGAATTTCAGCGGACTCTGACACGAAGAAGATCCCCCTGGACCCTTCCGACCCCTCCAAGACTGCCTTAGTCGGGACCGGACTCGACCCCAAATAGGAAGACGCGCTCGTCACCTTCCTCCAAGCCAACAAAGATATCTTCGCGTGGAAACCGTCCGACATGCCGGGCGTACCAAGGGAGGTGATCGAGCATGCCCTACACGTAAAGCCAGACGCCAAGCCGGTCAAGCAACGGCTGCGGCGCTTCGCTCAAGACCGCAAGGATGCTATCCGGGAGGAAATCACCAAGCTCCTCGCAGCCGGCTTCATCAAGGAAGTCTACCACCCGGACTGGCTGGCCAACCCAGTCCTGGTCCGGAAGAAAAACGGTAAATGGCGCATGTGCGTCGACTACACCGACCTCAACAAAGCGTGCCCCAAGGACCCATTTGGTCTTCCCAGGATAGATCAGGTGGTTGACTCCACGGCGGGGTGCGACCTACTCAGTTTTCTCGACTGCTACTCGGGATATCATCAAATTAGCTTGAGGGAACAAGACTGTTTAAAAACATCTTTCATCACGCCGTTTGGAGCGTATTGCTATATCACAATGCCGTTCGGTCTGAAAAACACAGGCGCAACCTACCAAAGGGCTATTCAGCGGTGTCTGCACACTCAGATCGGGCGCAACGTGGAAGCCTACGTCGACGATGTGGTGATCAAGTCCAAGTCCAGAAAAGACCTCATTGCCGACTTGGAAGAAACCTTCCAAAACCTTCGAAGATTCAAGATGAAGTTGAACCCAGACAAGTGCGCCTTCGGGGTGCCGTCTGGGAAGTTACTCGGCTTCATCGTCTCGCACCGCGGCATCGAGGCTAACCCAGAGAAAGTCAACGCCATCAAGAACATGGCGCCCTTGACCAACCTTAAAGACGTCCAGAAGCTGACAGGCTGCATGGCGGCACTCAGTCGGTTTATCTCCCGACTGGGCGAACGGGGCATGCCTTTCTTCAAGCTCCTCAAAAAGGCAGACACCTTTCAATGGACTCCGGAAGCCCAGCGAGCCTTCGAAGACTTCAAAGAATTCCTCACATCACCCCCTGTGCTGGCATCACCCCTGCCCCAGGAACCACTAATGCTTTATCTGGCGGCAACAACACAGGTAGTCAGCACGGTGCTGGTAGTGGAGCGATCTGAACAGGGTCATCTTCAGAAAATACAACGGCCAATCTATTTTGTCAGCGAGGTCCTTGCCGACTCCAAAACAAGATACCCGCAGGTCCAGAAGCTGCTATACGGCCTACTCATCACAGTCTGAAAGCTGGTGCACTACTTTCAAGCACATCAAGTCACGGTGGTCACAGCGTTTCCACTCGGGGATGTCCTTCATAATCGCGAGGCCACTGGCCGGATCGCTAAATGGGCACTCGAGCTGATGGCGTTCGACATCACCTTTCAGCCACGGACAGCTATCAAATCTCAAGCTCTAGCCGACTTTGTGGCCGAGTGGACAGAAGTTCAACTCCCAACACCAACAACAAAGCTAGAGTACTGGGCAATGTACTTCGACGGTTCCCTACGGATCGGCGGTGCCGGGGCTGGAGTCATACTGACATCCCCCACTGGCGAAAAATTGAAGTACGTACCACAAATCCACTTCCCGGCTTCCCACAATGTCGCCGAGTACAAGGCACTTGTTCACGGGCTCCGCATCGCCATATCACTCGGCATACGTCGACTGGTTGTGTGCGGAGACTCCCAACTCGTTGTCAACCAAGTCATGAAAGACTGGACCTGTCTCGATGACACAATGGCGGCATACTGTCAGGAGGTTCGCAAGTTGGAAAACAAGTTCGACGGGCTGGAAATCACACATGTCCTGCGTCAATACAACGATGCGGCGGATGAGCTGGCAAACATGGGATCCAAGCGAGAAGCGGTTCCGACTGGAATCTTTGTCGAGCAACTTATGGAGCCATCAGTCAAGAAGAAACCGGCACAAGAGCAGTCGGGAGGCGAGCCTACCCCGACCACCGACGAAGTGCTGCACATATGTCAAGACTGGAGGGGTCCTGTTCTCAAATTCCTCCTGGACGATGAACTCCCAGAAGATCGCAGTCAAGCCGAGCAGATCAAGCGTCGAAGCAAAAGCTTCCTGCTAGTCGGAGAAGACCTGTACCGAAGGAGCGCATCCGGTGTCCTCATGCGCTGTGTCACCACCGAGGAAGGCAAGCAGATCCTGCATTCAATCCACTCGGGCATATGTGGCAACCACGCTGCACAGGACGTTAGTCGGAAAGGCTTACCGGCAGGGATTCTTCTGGCCCACCGCAGTCACAGATGCCAAAGACATCGTTCGCAAGTGCGAGGGTTGCCAGTTCTTCACAAGACAGACAAATCTCCCCGCCCAGGAACTCCAGACTATCCCTATTTCCTGGCCATTCGCAGTATGGGGGCTCGACATGGTCGGGCCATTCAAGAAAGCGCCAGGAGGGTTCACGCATTTATTCGTCGCAGTGGATAAATTCACCAAGTGGATTGAGGCTAAACCCGTCGCAACAATCACAGCGGCACGAGCAAAGGACTTCATCCTGAGTATACTATACCGGTTTGGGGTCCCTAACCGCATCATAACCGACAACGGCACTCAGTTCGCGGCGGGCCTATTCCAAGATTTCTGCGACGACTTCGGCATCAAGATCTGCTATGCATCTGTGGCACACCCGCGGAGCAACGGGCAGGTTGAGCGAGCCAATGGCATGGTCTTACAAGGCATCAAGGCCAGGATATACGACCGACTACAACCATATGCGGGTCGGTGGGTACAAGAACTACCATCCGTTCTCTGGTCTCTCAGAACCACGGTTAGTCAGGCAACAGGGCAATCCCCTTTCTTCCAGGTCTACGGTACCGAGGCCATGCTACCGACAGAGATACAGTTCGGCTCTCCGCGAGTCCGGGCTTACTCCGAAGACGACTCCAACAGCACCCGACTGATCGAATTAGATCAGCTGGAAGAAGCAAGAGACGCCGCAACAATCCAGTCGGCAAGGTATCTTCAAGGCCTGCGTCGCTACCACAATCGCAATGTCCGTGGCCGCGCCTTTTTGGTCGGGGATCTCGTTCTAAGGAAGATACAAACCACCAAGGACAGGCACAAATTATCCCCCATCTGGGAAGGGCCGTTCATTGTAGCCGAGGTCACGCGGCTAGGCGCCTACCGACTGAAGACTAGAGACGGCGTCCTCATCACCAACTCATGGAACATAGAATAGCTACGTCCTTTCTATACCTGAGTTTTACATTCCCCATGTGTACAGTCTTTCTGACTCACTACGCCGCTTATTCAAACCGAGTAGTGAGTCGGGGGCTGCATGTATATATGTGTTCTGTCAATAACATACAAGCTTATTTCACCCCGTTATGAAGCCTTGCCACGACTGATGCGTTCGCCCGAGTATAGCATCTTACTCCGAACATTTTTTATCAAGTTCTATCGGACTAACTCGGTGCATGCTACATGGTCGGGTAAAGCTAATGACAACCGAATAATAAGCTTGGCGGCACGACACATATATTTACACATGATCGTATTTGAAAGCATATATATATACCGACTACAAAATGTATTGCCTTTACAGACCCAGGTCTCGGGTAATCGCTTCAGCAGTCGGCTTCGCCTGTGAGATCAGCTCCAGCGCTTCCTCGGGCGTCGTCTCCTCGGAAAATCCCTCCTCGATGGCCTCAATGTCCGCCCTCGGGTAGATGGACTTGGTCATTGCTAGGGTCTGGGCCACGCCGGCGGTAACCCGCTCGTCTGAGTACCTTTTCAGGGCACTCAGCGCGTCCTCGAGACGCCCCATTATTTGAGGAATTCTGCTACAGCTGGTCCCCACTGGGCGGGGATCTACAAGGTCAAGGAGCCCTTTCACGGACCCGACGAGGGCCTCCCGTGACTCCCTAATTGACCTTATCTCCTCCGTGTAGAACCGGTACTGGGCCTGGACGTTGGCTCTCATGCCTGCCCAGATCGGCCGGCAAGTAAGCTTGTCAGACTCGGCTACACACAGGGTGACTAACGGATTGGCTGAGATCACAGTCGGGTTGAGGACTTACTTTCGTAGTCGGCCTCCCACCCGGCCACGGTCTTCTCCAGTTCGGCCTTCTCTTTACCGAGCTTGACGACGGCCTTCTCCAACTCGGACTTCTCCCGGTCAAGCTCGGTGTTGGCCTTTGTCAGGTCGGCCTTGGCCCTTTCAAGCTCGGCTTTGGCTTCTTCGGCCTCCTTCAGCTGCGACTCCCTCTCCGCTCGGGTCTTTAACTCCGCTTCGAGGTCTGCACCATAGATTAGCCAAGAGCTCAACCGTGCAGTCATGACACCGCCGAGCAGTCGGAATCGACGTGGCTGGATGAATACATCAACGGTTCAGTCGGGAAGATATACTCGAGGATTTTACCTCTGATCTTCTCGGCTAGGGCCCATGTCTCCGCCCTGAGCTGATCAGCGCCGCTCTTCAGCCAGGCCTCCCTCCTCGTGTGACGCGCCTCCATCTCGGCCTTCAATGCCCGGAGTTGTTGCAATTCCGTGAGGTGGGGAGCCATCTCGACCAGGATCTCCGTCATCACCTCGTTGCGGTCGACGAGCTTCTGCTCGGGACAAGGAACAAACCGACGATAGAGTCAAACGACAAAACAAGAAGATTGCTGGAGCTTTACTACAAGAATCATACCGCGACCCCTTGGGACCCGTTGATGGCGGCACGAAGCAGGCTCTCGCGCTCTCTCCTTGCAATGGCTTCATCGAGCCTGAAGCTTTTCATAGTGCCGTCGCGAGTGGTCCACGTGAAGGTCCGGGGCATCACACGTGGGGGAGCTTCGATCCGAGGCAAATGTGGGATCTCCGGCGGCGGCGGCAACGGCGACGATGGCGATGACGATAACCACGATGGCGACGGGGTCCTGGCCTCGGCACTGCCTTCCCCTACAACATCGGGGACCGGCTCGGGAGCTCCGTCCCCGGCTTCCGCGACATACGGTGCCTCGGGGGCTGGGGCCTCGGTTTCAACAGCCACCTCTCGGTCAGGTGGCGGCAGTGGCCCTGTAGTCGGAGCCACCTCGGTCTTAGCAACTGGGCTGGCCGCCGGCTCAACAGGTGTGTTCGCCGCCGCTGCCTCGGCTGGGGCAGGCTCATCAAGTGGAGCAGATGGATCGACCTTTTTAAGATCGATATCGGCCCGCTTCCTGCATGACGAAGCAAGACATCAGGACTGTACTCTAACGTACAACGACTACAGAAGACCCGGAATAACGCACCTCTTGGAGAACTTCAGCTTCCTGCCAGCCTGCCCGCTCCCCGGCGAAGCGCTAGCATCGGCAGTCGCCCCGGTCGGTGTCATCGATGGCAGAGGCGTATCAGCCTGAGTCGGCCTCGAGTCTGGTATGGTTGGTTCGGGTTCCTTCGTCCCAATCGGCCTCTGCTCTGGTCGGCCCCTTGGCGGCGCTGTTGCTGAGTACGACAACGTTGGGCCCAAGCTTGCTGATCCCAGCCTGGGACTCGACCGCGTGGGCGTTGTGGCAGCGGTGTCCTTTATCTTCAAGCTGCCACTCACGGCGCGCGCTGTCATGGCCCCCTCGCCCTGATATAAAATCGGCTTCTTCCCTGCTCTCTTGGAGTCGGGTTGGGCAGCAGAGGGACTCCTCGCCCTCTTCTTCGACGCGACCGCCGACAATGGACGAGAGTCTTCATCAAATTCCTCATGCCACTACAAGCAAGTCGACAAGATACCATCACGCAAGGTTGAACAATCACCGTTCCACAGGCGTTCACCACGGAAGAAGGTAGAAGGTTACCTTGGTCCACGGCCGGATGAAGCTATAGGCAGCAACTCGGCGGTTATCATCTTCGGTGGCAACCACCCCTTCGGAGAAGTAGCCAAACAAGGTATCGGTCACTGCCCCCTTGTCCGCTGTCTCGCTGCTCACCCGGTCGGGATCGTGTTTACCTTTGAAGGCCCAGCCGAAAGCGCTTCTCAACTTCAGCGGCTGGACGCGCCTCGTCAGGAAACGACGAGCCACCCAGGGCCCCGTCAAGCCGGCCCTCTTGAGGTCATCTATCTTCGTCAGCAATATATGTGCCTGGCCCAGTTCTTCAAAGGTTGGCTCCGAGGACCAGCTTGGCAACACCGCCGGCGGCATACCAGTAAACGGGCGCAAGGAAGGAGCTAGATCGGCGCAGTAAAACCACTCCTTGTGCCAGCCCTTCAGAGAAGATTTCAAGGGCAAATCGATATACGTTTTCTTCCCATCACTCCTTAGTTGAAGACCAGCCCCCCCAATCACACTGATATTACTCTTGGAAGGCTGGGGCTTGACATGGAACAAGTGTCGGAAGAGGATGAAATGGGGCTCAACACCCAGAAAGCACTCGCAAAGTGTAACGAATATGGAGATCTGAAGGATCGAGTTGGGATTTAAATGCACCAACTCCAGCCCGTAGAAATCAAGGATGCGGCGGAAGAAATCAGACGACGGAAGACACAAGCCCCGATCAAAGAAAGAGGCGAAAACTACCGTTTCACCAGGCCGGGGGTTGGGGCTCGACTCATCCCTCGCCGACCGCCAACGGATCACTTCTTGGCTGGGCAACTTCAGCTCGCTCTCCAGCCGTCTCAGCTTCACCGAGCCGCAATCCGAGATCGGCCAAGAACTCCCTGGCGCACCCGCAGGATTCATCGCCTTCGGCATGGCTGGAGGTGGTGAGATTTGGGGGAAAGCAAATCGGGGGCTTGGAAAAAACGAAGAGGATTGAAATCGCCCGAGTCCAGGTGGGGAACGGCTGCTGCTAACCCTAGCCGGGCGGGAGGCGAAAAGCTAGGCGCGAAGGTGGAAGACGAAGAGATTGGCTGCTTTGGGGAAGACGACGGAATCTTTTTCTCTCTCCCCATCCTTTTATAGCCTGTACCGACTAGATGGGCCCAGGCCTGCACAGTCGGTATTGGGCCGACAAGATATGAGTTTTTACAGTAGCATGCTCCATGTGGGCCACCCGCAGGCTGAGTTGAAATTATAGCGCTGGTGCTACCCACAGGAATCGATGAGGTAAACAGATATGCTTCATGAAAGCCTTACTGCTAAACATATATGTTTGGGTATCTGTTTTATCCACCAGGTCTCGAGGATATATCCTTACAAGGATCACAAGCTGGTCTTCATTAAAATTGGGGATGCAGGTATCTTTCTCGGGAACACCTGACCACGTAATGGATTTATTTTCATAAAGTGGTACTCGGCCTACATGCGTGGCTATCAGTTGCCATGAGCAACATTATTCCAGCCGACATGACGCTGAAGAGTCTAACTTTTGAGTAGTGCACTACTCGGGAGAGACTATAAATATCTGTTCGCGCTGACATGATGCGGAAGAGTCTAGCTTTTGAGTGGGACGCCACTCGGAAAAGACAATAAACTCATATTCCGACTGACATAAAGTCGAAGAGTCCTATATACGAGTAGTCTCCTACTCAGCAAGACTATAAATTATATTCCGGTTGACATGATACCGAAGAGTCTCATATACCAGTAGTAATCTACTCAGGAAAGACTTTCAGGTTAAAGATCTTTGACTTTATGTTTACTAGTCTTCACAATTAAGCACAAAGTCGGGGGCTACACCTAATAGGTGCACCTATTCGGCGCACACTATTCATATATTTACATGAAGCCCTTCATAGCCTCGCTGCCAGCTGACATGAAGCATGACTCGGGAAGACTTACTCGGACAAAGAGAACTCGGGAGCATCGCACTCGGGTAACCTTCACCATGGAGGATGAGCACTCGGCATCAGCTGTGACTCAACTTCTCAGGGGCTACTGTGGGAGCCATGGGCCCCGGGTACCTCATTACCAGCACATGGGCCACTCGGATAGAGGATGGGCCAGATCATGTAATTAGAGATAAGATAGCACCCGGCAGGCTGTGCCTTGTACAATAAGGAAACCTAGCCTTAGTCGGATGGGATTCTATCTCTAAGAAGGAAATCCCTTGGTCGTATCCGACTGGGATCCTTACCATGTACCCCTGTCCCCTAGTATATAAAGGGAGGCAGGGCACCCCATGAGGGCACGTCAGATCATTGATCGCAAAACCACCTCAGAGGAATAACACCTCAACTGGACGTAGGGTATTACCTCACATCGAGGGCCTGAACCAGTATAATTCTCCCGTGTTCCTCTGCAATCCACCGAATTCCAGGTCGCCGAGTAGCCCCATAGTATTATTGCCGGTGCAAAGCATCGACAGTCGTGCCCGGGAACCTGCTTGTATTTGTACTTGGATCGGCAGAATGAACCCATCGGCTAGCCCTTGGCCGATTGTAACGATAATACAGGCAAGAACATATAATAAAGTATGCAATAACATAAATGATAAATAATTGATAAGCTAGCCGACTACTGAATGGAGGGAGTATAGGGTAAGACAATGAATAAATGTAGTCGGCTTTAACAGATAACTTATCAGCTAAGCACTCCGATAACACCATCGCACAACACCATCGGCTCATCAAGAGTAAAGCTATTATCGTCAGTCTAATAGATCGGACCCAACCGTTGCAGCACAGACCGACAATGATAAAAATGCCTCAATGGGCCGATAAATATAATGCGATCGTGATGAAGATAACTTATCGGCTATGCACTCCGATAAGACGCCTGCGCACAAAGCATCGGCCTAGCAGGACCGACTTATCACTAGCAGTTCAGTAGGTCGGACCTAACCGATGCAGCACGAACTGATGATAAATCACTCCCAGTAAGTCGATACAATCTATGCACGCGTGATGTGATATACCTAATCAATCTATGAGATCAAACTGAACTGATGCAGCCATAGATAAAGTAAATATATCGTGGTAAGCCGACTACCATAAACCGACTAGAATATCGGACCTAACCGAGGAAGTCCTAGCCGATTGGTAGCCGGGGTGACGAGCCTTACCCTCTCGCAGGAGTTCGGACCTAACCGATGCAGCCCGGCTCGAGAAGCAGGATCCCGTCGAAAGGGTGGTGATGCACCGAATTTTGTATTGATCTGTAGTTGATAATTTACAAGGTCCCCGGGCATACGTATATATACCCCGAGTTACATGAGTCCTTATAGGACACGATATATGATTTCCTATCTATAATAGAAAACGCTAACTAATCCTGACCGGACACGAGGTCAGGTTCCCTAAAAAAGATAAATCTTTCCCTAATAAATATAGTAATTAACTGCCACGCGCGGTCTTCACAGCTCTTTCTCGGACTCGGCCTGCTCCTTGAACCAATTTCTGTTAACCAACTACAATCGTTCCCTTGACCGAATCTGATACAAGGCCTTACTAAATTTTGGCGTTAACACATGCCCCGCAATTTCGGAGTTCTCCAATACGACTTCGAAATTCTTTCACTTTGGGCCTCCAGATTTCTCCCATACCGAGGCGGCCCAAGATAGCCCACTTGCCATAAATGTTTGAAACAGTGCCAACGGCCTCGATTACCGCTCGGCTGTCATACCTCTATAAAAACGCTTCGTCTTCTTGCCTTTTTTATGCTTTCACATCACCAGAGCACCACCGCTTCATCTTCCACATCCTCACCAAGCTCTAGCAAATCCAGACGAATCATTGCAACCTTTCTCTCCGGCCGTCGATCCCTGCAACCTCTCCTATTTCCACGATGGCATCGGCATCTGCAGTCCCTGAGGTAATCTTCTCATCCGATTATTTTCCCCCAATCTGCAATCTATACGAACCCAATCTGCTATGTTCTTCACCTGTTCTTCATCGTGTTCTTGCTTACTGTAGCATCTTAGAGCCCAGATCTTGATTCCGGCCGCCGATTACCCCTGCTTTTTCTATCATGGCCCTATGGGCAGCGAAGATCCCACCGATTTCATCGTCGCCGAAACCCAACGCGTTCCCTTCAAGAACTCGACTATGTTGGTCAGTGACTGGACCAACAGCTTCAGATCATGGCCGAGTAAGCTGTCCGGGTGGAGAGATTGGTACCTCAGGGTATCGGCTGTAAAGAGGACCTATTGGGAAGAATCTCACATCGGCCACTGCATCAATCTCTCCCTGGCTGACATGGAAAGGAACGAGTCCCTACTTGCATCGGCCTCATACTACTGGTCTGATGCTCTTAATGCTTTCATGTTCGGGCATGGGCCGATGACCCCCACTTTGCTGGACGTGACCATGCTCACCTGCCTGGATACGACAAGCTACATCAACCCCTTCAAACTCCGGTTCAAGCCTGCTCACCGGCTTCAAACAAAAAAACATCGGCGGCTGGTCCAGGTATATATCTCTCCACAACAAAGGAACTGGACCGGTTGATGATCGGGAGCATGTCGCTTTTCTGAACTTGTGGTTGGAACGGTTCGTCTTTGGTGGTGCAACCCTCGGCCCGACGACCAATATGCAATGCCTGGCCGAGTGCTTGGCCGATAGGAAACAAATTCCGTTGGGGCACTATCTCCTTGGCGCCACCTACCAGCTACTTCACCAGGTGGCAACTAAGCTATCGGCTGGCCAGCCCGTCGGCCACATTGGGGGTCCTTGGTGGTTTGTTCAGCTCTGGCTCAATATTTATACCTCCAAGGCTATCCCAGAAACTTCTCTCCTCAAGCAATCCTTCCCGGCCGACTACCCAGAAGATCAAGACCCTGTTTACCGCCGATGCATCTCTATGGGCGAAGCTGCATCGGCCCTTTCTGGCGGCAAGATAACCCCTGCTGAAGTTAGCCAGTGGTTCAAGGGGTTTTATTACGGCTTTACCAGGGATGCCACTCTTTGGTTTGCGTACAATGACGCATCATCATTCGAGATGCCCTCCAACTTTGATCCACTCAAAGCTCTGAATGATGATCAGTCTAAAGCCATATTCCTATCGGCTATCAGTCCTTGTCTGCTGCCAACCGGCTTTTCTCTGGGCCGAACTCAGCCATCGTATGAGTTCTATCATCCATCAGTCGGCTCTCGCCAATTTGGCCTTGGTCAGCTCCCGATAGGCCTATTCTTCATCGACAAACTCCAAGCCCGAGGCACAGTCAGCAGCGCCCTGGAATATGATCGGCTGCGGTCTTTGACAGACTCCCTCCTGCTAGGCGCCGCCACCGAAGTGTTCATCTGCACTGCCAACACCAAGTTCTTTGTCCGATGGTGATCAGAATGGAAGAAACATCTATTCTGCTTAGCACCTGCCTGTTACTGTTCCTGTCTGGACGCCGACTATATTGAATCCGAAGACGAGGTAACACCGCAAGCTTTAATCGTCTTCTTCAACCAACTCTCACCTCTAATTTTGTAGGCCACCAGCGTCGAACCCCCAAGAACAAGCAACAGCGGTCGGCTGATCCAGTACCAACCTCCATCGGCCACCCCAAACTTAGGGCGTGATGCTCCATCTCATCGGCTCTTCTCAAGGCACCTCGGCCGATGGGCGAAAAACGTAAGAAGTTAGCGCATCGCCCCTCCTCAAAGAAACAGAAGACCGATGCCGATGTTGCTGCCACGACGCCATCTTCTCCCCAGACCACATCGGCTCCTTCGTCCCCTCAGGTATGCGCCAACCTTATTATTATTACCACCACTTCCTTATTTTATCTTACCAAATCCTTTTTCAGCTTGAACCATCGGCCTCCAGAACCTCACCATCCCTCTGACGTCCCTCCAAGCGTTGAGCCGATGACTTCTCCAGCTGCTCCCCTCTTAGCACCAAGTCCTCTGGTTGCTGATGATACTGCCCCTACTCCATCGGCTGACATCGGCCCCCTCGAAGAACAGCCCATTCATCCCCCTGAAGCCGATGTCGCGCAAGCTACCGATGTCCTTCCTCAGGTAACTCTTTTATGTCCATACTCCGCTCTTAACTTTTTTACTGATTCCTTTACCGATGCCAATTTTGCAGTCCTTAGCCGATCTGTTCTCCTTTGACATCGGCAAATACCTAGAAGTAGAAGAATCCACAGCCACCAGCGCAACAACCAAACCATCCTTCCCAGCCGACGTACGCGAATATCTGACGAGCATCCTCAGTCGGCTAGAAAACCCAATTGACGCTCTAGCGGAAGATTGCAGGCCAATCCGGGCAAGATTCGCAGAAATTGAACACCATCTGCCCGAAGAACTTGTCGACGCACTAACTCCCGCAGCATATCTGGAATCCCATAGATTCAAACTCATCAAGCTTAGACAACGTATAGCCGACCGCGCTGACCAACAGAAGACCACCGAAGACATCCAAGCCGATCGGCTATTAGCCCAAGCAGAGAAGAAAAAGCTTGATGACATGGCTGCTGCCCCCCAAGAGCTCCAACCTAAGTTAGACCAGCTGAAGAAGAAGGAGGCCGATTTACTGGCAGAACTTGAAAAAGTTCGCAAAGACCTCACAGCAACAGAATCCCAACTAATCGGCCTACCGCAAGCTGTCCAGGACCAAGAGGCCAAGGTTACAGCGATAGTACGTCAAGTCATTCATCGGCGCAAGAATCTGAAGACTATCCCGGGCTCTGATGAAGATGACATCCGTGCTATCAATGAGATTGATCAGATCCGCCTGCACGCAATTGAAGTGATCCAAAAATTCTTGTAAATCTTAAACTTTTGTAACTGACGATTTTCTGGAACATGCCGACCATCCTTCTGCTGTCATATAATCTGATCGGCTCTACTACTTATCTCTTTCAGTCTTGATAATTTGTTTGCTTGTTTTGATCTAAAGGTGATATCAACTGATATCGGCTGTCTTTAGGCGATGTAAAAAAAAACACCGGCTTTCCGAATTACTTAAAAATCGGTCATACTTAACCGATCTAGGAATCAATCCATACGCTAGGGTAGTACTTCTTGAGGTATTTTCCGTTAAGCGCTTTAGCAAATTCTATCCCACTGAGATCTTCTAACATATAAGCATTACCAGGCACACAATGATTAATCCGATAGGGCCCTTCCCAATTAGGCGACCACTTCCCAAACTTATTATCTCTGGACCCGATCGGCAAAATCAACTTCCACACAAGATCTCCCTCGGCAAACGACTTATTCACCACCTTTTTGTTATAATGCCGAGCCGCCCTAGCCTTATTTTCCTTGATCCTTTCCAACGCTCTTAACCGATTCTAAGCGAAATCTTCAAGTTCATCTGTCATCAAATTATAATAATCATCGGCTGTCAACTGATTCTGCAAAGAAATTCTCCTAGAGCCGATGTTAGTCTCCCATGGTAAAACTGCCTCATGTCCATATACCAACTGATACGGCGGCACCCGAGTAGATCCGTGGCATGCCATCCGATAGGCCCATAGTGAATCGGCTAATGTAGTATGCCATCGCCGTGGCTGCTCATCAATTTTCCGCTTAATTAACTTGATCAAACTCTTGTTAGAAGCTTATGCTTGTCCATTGGCCTGAGCGTAATAAGGCGACGAATTTAATAGCTTGATTCCCATACTGGCAGCAAATTGTTGAAACTCATCAGACACAAAGATGGACCCCTGATCAGTAGTTATCGTCTGAGGAATCCCAAACCGATAAATAATATGCTCCTTTACAAACTCAATCGCTTCCTTGGACGTAACTTTCTTCAAAGGAATTGCTTCTACCCACTTGGTAAAATAATCTGTCGCCGCCAATATAAACTTATGTCCCTTACTTGATGGAGGAAAAATCTGGCCGATCATATCAATTCCCCAACCTCTGAACGGCCACGGTTTGATGATAGGATTCATAGCCGATGCTGGTGCCCGCTGTATATTTCCAAACTTCTGACAATCTTGACATCCTTTATAATACCTAAAGCAATCTTCCAGCATTGTCGGCCAAAAATACCCTACTCTTCTCAACAACCACTTCATCTTATGAGCCGATTGATGAGTCCCACAGATACCTTCATGCACTTCACACATAACCACTTTGGCTTCTTCCAAATCCAGGCATCTAAGCAGAACTCCCTCAAACGTCCGATAATACAACTCCCCATCAAGTAGCACATACTTAGTAGCTTTATACCGAATCTTCCTGGAAACGGACTGCGACGGGTTTCGCAAGTAATCAATCATCTCCTGTCTCCAGTCATCGGCCTTGTTCTGGACATCAATATCGGCTACCTCCCTCTCAACTTGCCTATTCAGCCGATATCCTGAAGCAATTTGTGCAAGATCATTGGCTTCTAAATTCTGCTCCCTGGGAATATGATCTATTGACACCATCTTGAAATCTTTCAATAAATCCACACATTCTTCATAATACGACCTCAAAACATCATCTTTGCACTCATATTCTCCAGATAACTGCTTGATCACCAACAAAGAATCACCAATAACCTCTATGATATCGGCTCCTACTTCCTTCAAGAGTTGAAGCCCTTTCAGCACCGCCTCGTACTCTGCTTGATTATTAGTCCGATAAGGCTTAATCATAAAAGCAAACTCAAAACTTGCCCCCCGAGGCGATACAATAACTAAACCGATACCAGATCCGTGCCTGCAAACCGATCCATCAAAAAATAACGTCCATGGGATCGGCTCCGCATAATCTTCGTGATACCCTCTGTGCTGTACAATGAAATCAGCCACTGCTTGTCCCTTAATCGCCTTAGCCGATTCATACCTCAAGTCAAACTCTGTCAAGGCAAAAATCCACTTGCCAACTCGCCCTTTCAAGACCGGAGCCGACAACATATATTTGACCACATCGGCCTGGCAAACTACTGTACACTCAGCCGATAGGATGTAATGCCTTAACTTTGTACACGAGAAATATAAACATAAGCATAACTTCTCCACCGCAGGATATCTCGTCTCAGCATCCAGAAGTCTCCTACTTAGATAGAACACAACTCGCTCTTTGCCTTCAAATTCTTGGATCAAAACAGAACCGATGGACTTCTCATTGGCCGACAAATATAACCTGAACGGCACTCCCTTCTGCGGCGGAATCAAAATAGGTGGGGAACTAAGATAATTCTTGATCTCGTCGAACGCCTTCTGCTGCGCTGCCCCCCACACAAATTCTTGATCGGCCTTCGACTTTAATAACGGTGTGAAAGACTCAATTCTTCTTGATAAATTTGATATAAATCTCCTCACAAAATTAACCTTGCCGATCAACGATTGCAACTCTGTCTTATTGCTTGGTGGCTCTGTAGTCTTAATGGCTCTGATACTTCGCTGACTAACTTCAATCCCTCGCTCATGAACCATAAAACCCAAAAATTGCCCAGCTGATACACCAAAAGCGCACTTATTGGGATTCATTCTCAGTCCGTATTTCTTGGCCCTCTCCAGCACTCTTTGTAAATCGGCTATATGGCTCTTCCCACTTTTAGACTTAACCACCACATCATCAATGTAGATTTCCACCAACAAGCCGATGAGATCATAAAATATATAATTCATCGCTCTTTGATAAGTCGCACCGGCACTCTTTAACCCAAAAGTCATTACTACCCACTCATACAAGCCGATAGCTCCAGGACATCGAAACGCAGTCTTGTGTATATCCTCTTCAGCCATAAAAATCTGATTGCATCCTGCATTGCCGTCCATGAAGCTGATAATCTTGTGACCTGAGGCTGCATCCACCAGCAGATCCGCTATCGGCATTGGGTATTCATCCTTAGGGGTAGCTTTATTCAGATCCCGGAAATCAATACATATTCTCAATTTCCCATTTTTCTTCTCCACCGGGACGATATTAGAAACCCACTCAGCATATCGGCATGGTCTTATGAACTTGGCATCATATAACATTGTGATCTCCGCCTTGATCGGCTCATATAATTCTGCCTTGAACCTTCTTGGAGCCTGCTTGAATGGCCGATACCCCGGTTTAATAGGCAGCCGATGTTCAACAATCGATCGGCTCAATCCTGGCATCTCATGGTACTCCCAGGCAAAACAATCCCGATGTTCCTTCAGCAGTGCTATCAATTCCTCTCGTAGCTCAGGATCTAATTTTTTGCTTATGTACGTCGGCCTTGGCCTATCTCCTGGTCCAATATCGATCTCTTCCAAATCATCAGCCGACGTAAATCCTCGCCCCAGTTTCCCCTCAAAGTCTTCAATAGATCCCATCAGAGTAACAATTCGGAGCCAACTTGCTGGATCGGCTGTATCCCCTGGCTAGTAACCTCGAGGTAATCTCCTTCCCAAACTCTCCCGGATAGGCAGTCAACACCATCGGCTTCCCAGACTGGTAGATCGGTCATTGCGATGTTGGTCGACCGATCTGCTAGCACCACCTCGACTTGATCTCCCTGCCACTGTATTAGACATTGATGCATTGTCGAAGGCACGCAACAGTTCGCGTGAATCCAGTCCCTACCGAGAAGCAAACTATATGACCCCTTTCTGTCAATGACAAAAAACGTGGTGGGTAATGTCTTATTCCCTACTGTCAGCTCCACGTTTAATACGCCTTTCGCTTCTGATGAATTCCCACCGAAGTCTTTTAACACCATATTTGTCTTGATCAAATCTTCGGCAGTCTTCCCCAATTTTCGGAATGTGGCTTGAGGCATAAGATTAACCGCTGCTCCTCCATCAACCAACATCTTTGTCATCGGCCTTCCGTTTATGTAGCCCCTGATGTATAATGGCTTCAGGTGCCAATGCTCTGACTCCTCGGGTTTATCAAATGTAGCTTGGTCAGGTCGTAGTGTCAGCTGAGCGAAAACCTCCTCTCCACCCTCCTCGTCTGACGAGAATGCTCTGTATTCTCTGGGCAGAAAGAAAACCATGTTCACTGGAGCCGATTCGCCTTCATCGTCCTTCCTCTTTACTTGCCAGACTTGTTTGGTCCTCTTGAGACGATGATCGGCTTCCTCTTGATCTTGGCGCTGCTCTTCTTTTTGCTCTCGGTGTCGTAACCGTTGTGCCCTTCTCTTCTGATTCTTCGTGAATATGCCGCTAGGACACCACTGAGGATTCTGGACCTGTTTCTCACGTGCTTCTTCTTCATCCTCTTCAAAAAACTCTTCACGGATCGGCCCTAGTCGGCTATGAATTGATGCTCTTTTACCAAACAGCCGATCTTGTGAAAACCTCTGCTGCTGATCATGGCGATCCATTGCATGGCTACACTCGGGGCAATTCTCAGCCGATGGCAGCCTCATTCCTTGATCCCAGCAGAAACGAAAAAACGGGCAGTCCCAATGCGGATTATATCGTTCTGGTTCACCCTTCTGTTCTTCATACCTTGAGTATTTTTCTATCATGTCCGATGAAGTAACCTTTGATTTGTACCTTTGATGTCTTGCTCCATCAGCTTGATCCCTTAATGATGACCCCGCATAGACCATGTTTACAGGGAACGGGTGCCCATCTATCTTCATTGGCTTTTTGTCTTCAAATTTGATTCGTCCTTGCTCAACAGCCAACTGAATTTGTTGCCGAAAAACCTTGCACTCGTTAGTATGGTGCGATATCGCGTTGTGCCACTTGCAATATTTCTTCTTCTTTAGTTCTTCGGCTGATGGAATCACGTGGTTTGGCGGCAATTGTATTTGCTTTTCTTGTAACAACAAATCAAAGATCTTATCGGCCTTGCTTACATCGAAATCATACCGTTCCTCTTTGCCGATATCTTTGACCCACGGGCATGATACTGACTTCTTGTTCCTGGCCCACTCTGCCAATCCAACCTCAGCATCGGATTCCTCATCATCTGAGCCTGATGAGTAGACCTGAACCTGAGCAACCCTCCTCTGGTATTTGTCCTTTTTCGCCTCTTGAAATCGGCTTTCATGAGCCGATACCTTCTGTACCAGGTGCGACAAGGATTCAAACTCTTGAGATGAAAACCTCTCTTTGATTGGCGCCAAGAGTCCCTGAAAAGCCAGATCGGCCAGATGCTCATTGCTCAGGTTTAAACTATAACACCGGTTTCTGATATCCCGAAATCGCTGAATGTACTCTGGTACTGTTTCATCTAGTCGTTGCTTAACCGATGTCAAATCTGACAGTCTCAGCTCATGAATTCTAGCGAAGAAATATTTGTGAAACTGTTTCTCTAGATCGGCCCACCCCCGAACAGAATTCGGCGGTAATGAGGAGAACCATGTAAAAGCCGATCCAGATAGTGATAGGGGAAAAAACCTAACCCTCAGGGCCTCTTCAGCCGATGCCTCCCCGCACTGCGCCAGGAATCGGCTGACATGTTCTACTGTAGACGTGTTGTCCTGCCCTGAAAACTTAGAGAAATCCGGGACCCTGTATCGGTGTGGTAACGGAACCCTGTCAAACCACTCAGGATACGGGTGCCGATACATGAACGCTTGTTCCTTGGGCTTGATCCCGAACTGCTCCCTTACTATCTCCTCAACCCGTGCCGATAAGTCTTCTTCTCTTGCATTCTCCTGTTGATACTACTGATACTGTATCGGCGGGGTTGGTTGCCGATTCTGTCTGTGATACTCCCTCTGGTAGGTACCTGGATCGGCTCCTCCTCCCGGATAGTTCTGCTGGTATCCCCCATAATAAATAGATCGGTGATATCCAGGAGGGATATCCTGTTGCCCCCCAGCCTGGTTCTGCGCGAACAAGTGTTCTGGTATATCCTTGCTAATGTTGTAATTAACTTGGCCTGGCTCTATCTTCGGTGGGAGAAAAATAGGGCCCCGAGTTGGTTCTTGGGCAATCGATCCATCAACAGTCTTCTTGATAAGATTATGCAATGTATTTACTAAGACCCCCGACTGATTGATGAGCGCATGGTGTACAGCCTCATTGACCATCTCCTGTAAAGGCTTGATTGGTGGACTCTCGGGTTGTGTGCGGCTCGATTCTCCTACCAGTACTGGTTTTGGAAACTGAGACTTCTGAATCGGCCCTTGCCTTGTCATACTGAAGGATTCTAGGCACAGCTTCTAGAAATTTGTCATGGTCTGTTCAACTTGCTGTTTTTGTTCTTCAGTTAGATCCTCCATGGTGACCGGAATTACGTTATCCGTCTTGACTTCTTTTCCGGCCATGTTGAAATCTTGATTGAAACTGTGTTTGTTGGAACTTTGGGTTAAAACTTCGTGTCCCACCGGGCGTGCCAAAAGCGTGTTGACGCCGAAAACCCGCTGGGGGCTGTCCGGCATCTGGGTGACACGCGAAGGCCTGGGAGATTTGCTTCACTCCAGTGCAGGTCCTAAAGTTTGAGGTTCGTAGGCGTGCCAGTCAATTTGACCCTGTAATTGACAAGGAGGAAAATGTTAGATCAATGAGCCAATCGGCTGGAAGCCGATCTAGACTCGTTTCATCAGCCGATGGCCGATACGCACTGTAGCACTTATACATCGGCTTAAGGCCGATGATGGCAAGAGCAATAACATAATAATAAACAAATATCGTGCTAGCCGATCACCGAAGGGATACCCAAAAACCGGCTGTAAACTTGATAAAATAAGCAAGTATAATGCATAAATAAATCAAATAGATCCTAGCCGATCGTAGTCTAGTGTTACTGGTGTTGCTATGAAGATGTGTCTGCGCCCGGGCCCTTGCTTATATCGGCTCCCGGGATCTTCGTCCGCTGTCCGGGCCCATATACTGGTCCTCACCCAAGCTCATGCCCGGGCCCTCACCTGGGGTCGTGCCCGGGAACCTGATTGTACTTGTACTTGGATCGGCAGAGTAGACCCATCGGCTAGTCCTTAGCCGATTGTAACAATAATATAGGCAAGAACATATAATAAAGTATGCGATAACATAACTAATAAATAATTGATAAGCTAGCCGACTACTGAACAGAGCGAGTATAGAATAAGACAATGAATAAATGTAGTCGGCTTTAACAGATAACTTATCGGCTAAGCACTCCGATAACACCATCGCACAACACCATCGGCTCATCAAGAGTAAAGCTATTATCGTCAGTCTAGTAGATCGGACCCAACCGTTGCAGCACAGACCGACAATGATAACAATGCCTCAATAGGTTGATAGATATGATGCGACCGTGATGAAAATAACTTACCGGCTATGCACTCCGATAAAACGCCTGCACACAACGCATCGGCCCAGTAGGATCGACTTATCACTAGCGGTTCAGTAGGTCGGACCCAACCGATGCAGCACGAACCGATGATAAATCGCTCCTAGTAAGCCGATACGATCTATGCACGCGTGATGTGATATACCTAATCAATCTATGAGGTCAAACTGAACTGATGCAGCCATAGATAAAGTAAATATATCGTGGTAAGCCGACTACCATAAACCGACTAGAATATCGGACCTAATCGAGGAAGTCCTAGCCGATTGGTAGCCGGGGTGACGAGACTTACCCTCTCGCAGGAGTTCGGACCTAACCGATGCAGCCCGGCTCGAGAAGCAGGATCCCGTCGAAAGGGTGGCGATGCGCCGAATTTTGTATTGATCTGTGGTTGATGATTTACAAGGTCCCCGGGCATACGTATATATACCCCGAGTTACATGAGTCCTTATAGGACACGGTATACGATTTCCTATCTATAATAGAAAACGCTAACTAATCCTGACCGGACACGAGGTCAGGTTCCCTAAAAAAGATAAATCTTTTCCTAATACATATAGTAATTAACTGCCACGCGCGGTCTTCACGGCTCTTTCTCGGACTCGGCCTGCTCCTTGAACCAATTTCTGTTAACCGACTGCAATCGTTCCCTTGACCGAATCTGATACAAGGCCTTACCAAATTTTGGCGTTAACGTACATGCTTATCAATATGCATCGACTACATAATTGTTTTGTTTTTACATACCCAGGTCCTTAGCAATTGCCTCTGCAGTCGGCCTCACCTGATTAATTAGCTCTAGTGCCTCTTCGGGAGTTGTCTCCTTGGCAAAACCCTCACCAATGGCCTCAATATCAACCCTAGGGTATATTGACTTGGTCATGCCAAAAGTTTGGGCGACGCCGATAGCTACACGCTCATCTGAGTACTTCTTCAAGATACTCAGGGCTTCGCTTAGGCGTACCTGCACCTAGGAGACGGTACTGGAGCTAGTCCCAGCATAGTGAGGCTGCATGATCTCCAAGAGCCCTTTCACGGATCCGACAAGGATTTCCTATGACTCCTTGCCAACCTTGATTTCCTCTATGAAGGCGCTAAATTGTATCTAGGCATTGGCTTTCGAAGCTGTTCGGATACATCAACAAGAACATTTGTTAGCAAAGAAATATAGTTGGAGCAACAAGCAGTCAAGCCAAGATCATTGTCAAGCGGGAGACTTACTAGCATAGTAGGCCTCCACCTTGGCTTTGGCCTTCTCCACTTCGGCTTTGGCCTTTTCCACTTCCTTCAGCTTGTTATCTTGATTCTCCCTCTCTTTTGCCTGGGCTTTCAGCTCGTCTTCAAGGGCTACAAATTAAAATAGTCAAGAACTCAAGATTGCAGTCTAAGCTCAAACAAGGTAGTCAGGAATGAACAATGCTGGAGAAGTCTACTCGGGATTGACTCGGGATGATATCACTGAAGACTTACTTCTGATCTTTTTGGCTAGAGCCCAGTTTTCATCCCTGAGCTTATTGACCGATCCCCTTAGCCATGTTTCCCTTTCTTGGCTAGTTCGCTCCAGGTCGTCCCTAGCTACCTAGAGCTAGCCTAGTTGTTGGAGATGGGGGCAAGCTCGGTCAGGACCTTATTTATTTTCTCCGAGCGATCGACGATCTTCTGCTTAGAACAAAACAGAGGAAAATAGAGTCAAATGGCAGAATATCATATCAATGGAAACTGTCAAGAACCCAACATGGCGGGATTCACTACATACCTGGACTCCCCTAGATGCATCGATTGCAACACGTAGAAGAACTTCGCGCTCCGTTGATGTTGCTTGCTCGTCGTGCTCGTAGCTCTCCGCAACTCCCGCGGGGGTAATCCAATGAAAAGTTCTTGGGAAGTTGTGCAGAGGGGCTTCGAGCCTGGGGAGGTCTACTTCATCAGAAGACGATGACGATATTGATGGCGATGGGGTCCTGGCTCTAATCTCGGTGGTTATAGGGGCTTCAGTGATTTGCTCAGGGGCTGGAGCAGCAGCTTCAGCAATCGCTCCCTGGTTGGCCGGCACTGGTATTCCTGCTATCAGGACTGCTTCAGCTTCTGCAGCTGGGGCAGCTTCTGGCTCAGTAGAGGAAATTATTGGTGCTGGCTCGGCTGGGATGGGCTCGGTGACAGGAACAGCTGGCGTAGTCCCCTTGGGATCTATGTCAACTCGCTTCCTACACAATATGTCAAATATAAAGACATTATCACATCATTCAAGACTCTTAGAAGATTAAAGATTGCTTACCTCTTGGAAGTCATGAATTTCCACGAGGGAGCTCCAAAAGTTGTCGGCGAGGGGCTTGATAGATTGCTCGGCGGCAGAGAGCTGCTGGATGTCAGGCCAGTCAGCGTGGCAGTCGGCGGTGCCGATTTGGCCCCAGCTGGCTCTGTTCCTAGCGCAGCTGACTAGGTTATCGAGGCACTTGGCGATGCTGGCCTTGGGCTCGATGTTACTGGCCTTGAGCTCAGTGGTGCTGGCTTTGGGCTTGATGTTCCAGGCCTTGAACTCGGCAGTGCTGGCCTTGGGCTCAATGTTAATGATCTTGAGCTTGGCGGTGCCAGCCTTGGCCTTGGAAACACCGGTTTTGGGCTTGGCGGCCTGGGAGCTAAGTTGGCAGGGTCCTTGATCCTCAAAATCCTCGGTGTTGCACTTGGTGTACTTGTTTTCTTCTTGCCCGGGTTTTGAAATGGTTTCTTCCTAGCCCTCTTAGAGCTGGGTTGGACAACAGAAGGACTGGCTCGCCGTTTCTTCGATCTGTTGGCCGGCTGGTTCTGGGAGTCATCATCAAACTCCACACAGTCCTGCAAGTATTCAAGACAGATATCCATAGTCATTCATCACAGAACGATAAAGATTCAACAACAGTTTTTCAAGATTACCTGTGGCCGAGGCTTGTTCTAGCTATAGGGCATGGGGCGCGTTCTGTGTCCTCAGTCTCCACTACCCTGTTGACAAAGAAGCCGAGCAAGGTATCGGTGACCTTGTTTTTGTCAGCTAAGTCAGGGTACTCGCGGCTTGGATCATCCTTGCCCTGGTAATCCCAACGAAAGTGGCTCCTAGCCTTCAGAGGCCTGGTGCGGCGGTTCAAGAAGCACCTCACTACTCAGGGACCAGTTAGCCCAGAGCTCTTTAGGAGGTCTATCTTCTCCATCAACTGGTACACTTGCCCCATTTCTTCAGAGTTTGGCATTGAAGACCAGCTGGGTAGAACTGTAGGTGGAGAACCAGTAAAAGAGGACAGAGAAGGTTTGAGATTAGAAGAGTAGAACCATTCTCTATGCTAGCTCTTGAGGGAGGTTTTCAACGGAACGTTGAGATAGATTTTCTTCATTTCATTCCTGAGTTGGAGACCGTCTCCCCTAATGGTTTGGATCTTATTTTTGGATGGCCGGGGCTTGATGTGAAAAAGATATCGGAAAAGATTGAAATGGGGCTTAACCCCCAGAAAAACTTCACACAAGGTGGCGAAGATGGAGATTTGCAGGATAGAGTTGGGATTTAGATTCACCAACTCTATTTGATAAAAGGACAGAAGTTGATGAAGGAAATCCGAAGAGGGGAGGGCAAGACCGCGATCAAAGAAAGAGGTGAAGACGATGGTCTCACCGGATTTGGGCGCCAGCATGGATTCCTCCTCAGCGGTACGCCAATGTATGACTTCTTGTCACTGTAGCATCAGCCTCTTCTCCAAGTACTTTAGCTTCAATGGGCTGCAGTCCAACATCGGCCAAGCTCCGGCGAACATCACCGGGATCTCAAATGGGGCTCTCGGTATTGCTGGGAGTGAAAAGATTTGGGGGAAATGCTTGTGGAGGCTTGGAATGGATGTGGCGAGTAGAATCGGGTGAGTCTCAAGCGGGGGCATAGGCTACAGCGAACCCTAGCGAGGCGGAGCACGAAATATGGGCGTGGAAGCTAGCAAACAAAACGATTGGCGGATTGGAGAAGATGAGGGAATCTTTTCTCTCTCTCCCAGCTTTTATAGAGCCTGTGCTGATAAGTGGGCTTGGGCCGACAAATTCAGTACTGGGCCAAAAGACATGAGTTTATAAATGGCATGCTCTATTGGGCCGACCGCTGGCTATATTAAAATCATAGTGCAGATGCTATTTACAAAAATCAATTAAATAATCAGATATGCTTCATGAAAGCCTAATTGCTGGACACATGTGTTCAACTATCTGCATTGTTTACCAAGTATTGAGGATACATCCTTATAAGGATCGACAGCTGGTCTCCATTAAAATTGGGGATGCAAGTATCTCTCAAGTACACTTGACCACATATTGCGTTAAAAATCGATGAAGTGGTACTCGGCTTACATGCTTAGTCAACAATTGCCTTGAGCAAAAATTATTCCAGCTGACATGATGCTGAAGAGTCTAAATACCGTGTAGTATACTACTTAGGAAAGACTAAAAGGTTAAAGATCTTTGACTTTATGTTTAATTGTTTCACAATTAAACACAAAGTCGAGGCCTACACCAAATAGGTGTGCCTATTCGGTGCACACTATTCATATTTTTACATAAGCCCTTCATAGCCTCATTGCCAGCTGACATAAAGTAGGACTCGGGAGAAGAAGCATTTGGACAAAGAGTACTCGGGAGCAATGTAATTGGGAATTCTTCACCGTAGAGGATGAGCACTCGGCATTAGCCGTGACTCAACTATGATGGTCTCAGGGGCTGCTGTGGAGGCCATGGGCCCCAGGTACCTCATGAGAGGCATATGGGCCACTCGGACAGAGGATGGGCCTAACCTTGTAATTAGGGATACAATAGGACTTGGCATACATTACCTTGCACGACAAGGAAATGATATAGTCCTAGTCGGGCACATTGTATTCCTAGAAGGAAATCCCTTGGTCGGAGTCCGACTGGGACTCCTACTCTGTAATCCTGTCCCCCAGTATATAAGGGGAGGCAGGGCGCCCCCTGAGGGCAGATCAGAATCATAGCACAAATCTCACCAGAGAAACCTCAAAGTCAATACACCACAACTCGATGTATGGTATTACCTCATCTCGAGGGCCTGAACCAATATAAATTGTTCCATGTTCCTTTGCAGTCCATCAAGTTTAGGTCTCATGAGTAGCCCTATTGTTGATGGAAAACATCGACACCAAGTGACGCTGATCCCAAGGGAACAGCGCCACCAACCTTCGTAGCTGCTCTCGTCCCGACTGAGGCCAAGACCACAAAGTCACGGCCCGAACCAAGTGTTATCCCAGCCCCTGAGGTTGAGACAACACGCTCAACCAGACCACAAGCCTCACCTAGTCAGGACACCGTTGTAGACATCCCAATTCCTGAGCTTGCCCAAGACCTAGCACACTAATTTATCCAAGGCCCAGGACTCCTTCTCCTCCACTTTCATCATATTCTAACGATGAAGACCTCCCCAGGCTTGAGGCTCCTCCACCAAACTTCCCCTAGACATTCTACTTGGTCACGCCGGAGGGGGAAGAGCAAACCTTCGAGCAGAACGAAGAAGCTACCCAGAGGGAGCGAGTCAGATTGATGGAGGCCGCTATCGCAGTGTCAAGGAAAATCCAGGTACATAATCCGTCTGATAGTGTTTGCTGATTTGCAGTTTCTTAGAATCTTCTGCTATTGTTGCTGGTCTTGCCTGACTCCAATCTATCCGTGCAGCAAGTGGTCGATCGATCTGAGAAGATGGGAAAAGTGCTTTCCCAACTTGCCCCTTAGCTCACTCAACTTCACCAACTCTAGGTCGTGAAAGACGATTTGGAGAAGACTAGCAAGGAGAGGGAGGAGTGGCTAAAGGACTTTGTAAACAAGCTCAGGGACGAGAATTGGGAGAAGACAGGGACTATTAGAAGTATGTTTCCCTTCTGCCCGAGTAACTCCAGTTATCTTCTCCGTAATGTTGATCTTTGACTTTCTTTTGGCTGTAGCTCTGGAGACGAACTTGAACAACCAGTCCCTTGAGATCGAACACCTGAGGAAGGAGCTAAAGGAGCTCGAGAAGGCGAAGTCCAAGGTGGACACCGAGTACGCAAGTAAGCTTCATATCTGCTCTGCTACTCTATCCGACTAGGTATCCATATTAACTGATGCCTCTTTTCTATGTGAGCAGCCTTTAAAGCCAATTCACAGATCCAGTTTGGTGCCTTCACTGAAGAGATTAAGATAATAAAGGAGTCACAGAACATCATAGCTGATTCTGCGAAGATATTATTAGATATCATGCAGCCAAGCCTGGTTGCGCCCAACTCCATTTCCATCTCCTAGGTGGCGCAGCGCCTTGAAGAGGCCCCTACTCTTCTGAAAAAGTACTCATCATACCACGTCACTGTGGGGATGGCCCAAGTATTGGCCATGACTAAGTCTCTCTACCCTCGGGTAGACATTGAGGCCATCGGAGAGGGCTTTGCTGAAGGCACTACTCCGGAGGAGGGATTGGAGTTGATTAGCCAGGTTAGGCCTACTGCTAAGGCCATCGCCGAGGATCTGCTCATGTAAACATGAACTTTTAAGTAGTCGGTGTTGGACAGAAACAATGTGTAAATATTGTAAATGCTTTTGATGTTTGTTGTTATATTTTGCCGAGTACTTGCTTTGTTTTAGCCATCATTAGTTTTACCTGACTATCCAGTTTATGCCGAGTGGATTGAAACCAAATTTAAAAAGCGTTATACTCGGAAACTTAGCATAATTGTTATAAAACTTCATGACTTAGACAAAACGAGGTTGAACTTTATAATCAACAAAAGACATGTGTCATTATCATGCAGCCCCGACTCACTACTTGGTTGAGACAAGCGATGCAGTGAGTCAGCGCAACAAATTTTATTTATATATAAAAAAGAAGTACAATGCTCAGATATAGAAAAGACGTAGTTATTCTATGTTCCATGAGTTGTTGACTAGGGCGCCGTTTTCTGTCTTTAGTCAGTAGGCTCCCGGATGTGTACCTCAGCGAAACATGAACAGCCCCTCCCATAAGGGAGATAATTTATGCCTGTCTTTGGTGGTTCGGATTTTTCTCAAAACGAGATCTCCCACCGGAAAGGCGCGGCCACGAACATTCCGACTGTGATAACAACGCATGTCTTGAAGATACCTTGCTGACTAGATAGTGCACCAATTGCTGGACAGTTATGAGCAAGTCATATAGAAGTTTCTGGACTTGGAGATATCTCATCTTGGATTCGCCAAGGACTTCGCTAACAAAGTAAACTGGCCTTTGAACTTTTTGTATGTGCCCTGGCTCTGCCCGCTCCACGACCAGCACCGTGCTGACCACCTAAGTGGTTGCCGCCAAATATAACATAAGTGGTTCCTGGGGCATCGGTGATGCCAACACGGGTGGTGATGTGAAGAACTTCTTGAAGTCTTCGAAGGCTTGTTGGGCTTCTGGAGTCCATTGAAAATTGTCTGCTTTCTTCAAAAATTTGAAAAAGGGCATACTCCATTTGCCGAGTCAGGAAATGAATCGGCTGAGTGCCGCCATTCAGCCGGTCAGCTTCTGTACATCCTTTGTCTGCTTTCTTCAAAAATTTGAAAAAGGACATACTCCATTCGCCGAGTCGGGAAATGAATCGGCTGACTGCCGCCATGCAGCTGGTCAGCTTCTGTACATCCTTCTAGCTAGTCGGGGGTGCCATGTTCATGATAGCATTGATTTTCTCAGCATTAGCCTCGATGCTCTATTGTGATACGATAAAGCCGAATAACTTTCCCGAAGGTACTCCGAAGACACACTTTTCGGGGTTTAGCTTCATCTTGAATCTCCGAAGGCTTTGAAAAGCTTGTTCCAAGTCAGCAAAGAGGTCTTCCTTGACTTTGGTCTTGATTACCATGTCATCGACATAGGCCTTCACATTGCACCCGAGTTGAGTGTGCAGACATCGCTAGATAGCACGTTGATATGTTACGCTAGCGTTTTTCAACCTGAACGGTATAGTGACAAAGCAATATGCCTGATGAGGATATCACTAACTCGGATATGACCATAGCTACCTTATGTATTCATCAACCAAAGGTGCATGCTTTCTATGTAAGATTTACGTGTTATATATTTGAACAGTCGTTACTACGCCATGAGTTTTGTGTGTTTTTGTTTACAGAGATACTTGCTTGGGTGAAGGGAAAGAGACCGAGTGCAAGGAACACATGGATGATCAAAGAAGTTGATTAGGGACCAAACCAATACCTTACCCAAGTCTACTCCTACATCACCACGTCACTTTTGGTCCATAGAAGGCAAGAGATGAAGTTCTGCACGTTTTGGATTCGGATTTGGGCCTCCTGACAGGATCAACTTCAAACGGACCTAGTCATTGATCCAGAAGAACTTTCGAGGCCCATGAGTACTTGTTGGAAAGCTTATGGAGTCTACTTCCAGATGGTTTTGATCCCACATCAAAATTCCTCCTGAGCTATCTGGAATCGTCAAAACAAGACACATACCTCTTCCAGTCCAAGTCTGTTTTGGGCCTGGGGCCTTGTAATTGTGTCATGGGCTAAGCCCAGGAGTGTGCGCTCTAGGGTTAACCCTAGGACGTCCCAACTCATATATATTCAGTAGCCATCATCATTTAGAGTTAAGTTTTGCTTAGATTAGTCTGCAGCCTGATGCCGCAGTTTTGCCATTGACAAAGTCCGGTTTGTGGAACCCCAACTTCGAGTGTTAAATTATTCATCTGCAATTAAGATTGTGTTCTTCCTTGTTCTTGTGAGTTTCTTCGATTGCTTGTAGGGATAAAACCTTCGTGGTGAGGTCGACTATGTGAGAGTGTGGTTGATAACAACTAGACGTGTGGGTGTAGCGGTTGCGAGGTAACGATCGCTGATCGGAAGCCTCAAAACGTGAATGTCTTCAGTTGCCAAATTGAACCTATCGGAAGATCGGGCACCCAGGCGCATCAAGTGGTATCAGAGCATCAGGTTGACCGATAGGTATCATCTGTGCTTTCTTCTGTTAAGTTTTGTTTTCCCTTACCTAGAGTCCATAAAACCCAAAAATTTCTTACCACCGTGTTCTTCGTAGTGTTAGGTTTATCCTCTGTCCAAACCCCTTTGTGCCTTTGCAAAATTTATTTCAGTTTCGCTTTGTTGAGTCTATGTCCTAGGTCAAGTTAGTGGTCGCTGGTTTAGAGTCGTGTTCGTAGTTCTAGTTCTAGTTGTTGCACTGCGCGAGAGCCTGCCTTGAGAGATCAAGTTCTACTCTGTTTCGGACTACAAGCCACCTTGAGCTTTTAACTTGCTTTCTCAAGCCTTTTTAGATAGGTCACAAGCCGCCTTGTGTCAATCACCCTGCATCGCTAGCCTCCTTGTCAGCCCTGCTTGACCTATTGGCACTTATACTCTAGTCGGAGCAACAGGGTTGAGCCACAAAACCCTAGTTCGCGCTACCTTTCTTAAAACAGCCATAACTTTTGCAAACGGACTCGAAATCGGGAAAATTTTACATCTGCGAACATCTAGAGAAAATTTTACATCCGCAAGACTGAGTTTTCAAGCCTCGTCAGGTTCGGCCGATCTAAAATCACGAAATTTGGCCTACAAGACTGAGTTTTCGAGCCTCGAAGTTCCTGCACGCTTTTAGAGCCCCTGCTTGTTTTTCCAGGGCCACTCCATGCATTATATCGAGCTGCCAATTTTTGTGGTTGCTTTTTGAGTTCCTAGTTGAGAAAAAAATATATCAAAAAAATAAAGAAAAAAAGAGAGATCAAGTAAAAAAAAGAAAGTGATAAGCAAAAGGGAACAAAAGAAGTGTGCAAACTTGCTGAGAGAGAGTTGTTTTCGATGAGCAGTCTTGCTGATCTTTCGAGGTATTCGAGAGACTTGGTGAGAGAGAGCTGTCCTAAGTCCTTTGTTTCTTACTCTCGCTTATTAGGCTAGTTCTAGGAACGTGTCTCGGCCAGCGACTGCTACAAGTATTTGGGACACTTATTCAGCTTTGCTATTCTGTTATTAATTTTTGCTAATCCTTGCTACCATACTTTTGAGCCTCCTGAGATCCACAAACTTGTTATCAGTACAGATTTGATACAAGTAATCACAACACTCACTGCTGTCAACGTCCCACCTCTCCGGTCGTACCACCTGTGGAGGCCATGGGCGCCGAGTACCTCATTACCAGTACATGGGCCACTCGGATAGATGATGGGCCGAACCATGTAATTAGAGATAAGATAGCACCCGGCAGGCTGTACCTTGTATAATAAGGAAACATAGTCTTAGTTGGATAGGATTCTATCTCTAAGAAGGAAATCCCTTGGTCGTATGCGACGGGGATCCTTATCATTTACCCTTGTCCCCTAGTATATAAAGGGAGGCAGGGCGCCCCTCAGGGCAAGCACAACAAGAACAACCAGATCATCGATCGTTATACACCTCAGAGGAATAACACCTCAACTGGACGTAGGGTATTACCTCACCTTGAGGGCCTGAACCAGTTTAATTCTCTTGTGTTCCTCTGCAATCCACCGAATTCACCCTTGCCAAGTAGCCCCATAGTTCTATTGCCGGTGCAAAGCATTGACAGTTGGCGTGCCAGGTAGGGGCCTCTGGCAAATTCCTCATCTGAAGATTCGATGGATTCAATCAACGGAGTCGATAGCAACAAGTTCTTCCCTAGAGATGCAATTACCTTCGGAAGCTTAGACTTCATCGCCGATCAATTCGGCAATCTCACCTTGGCTGAGGCAGATCCAATCTTGCCAGCCGGGGAACTAGCCGGCGTTGCTCCAGTCGGCACCCAGGACGTCGCGATCTCCTTCCCCGACCTACTGCGGCAGTCCCTTACATCGCCGAGCGTCGGGACAACCCTTTCCTTCGGCGTCCGACTTGCGCTAGGCCTTGAGCCAGCCCGGGTTGGGCCGAGAAGGGGAGAGGTCGTTAATCTCCCTCACAGCTCCGGCGACGCTACGCATCAAAATCCTGCGCAGCAGACCCGATCCATAGCAATTCAGTTTGGACACGGCCAAGCGCCGTTTCAGATTGGATCTAGAGAGGTCAGAGTCGTTCTCACTCCGATAAATTACTCGGAGTCCGACACCAAGTCGGATAGCGGTTCGAGCACCAGCTCGGACTTCAATTCAGCAAGCTTCCCCCTCTCCCGCGAGATCTTCATGGCTTCAACACCACCTTCCAAGGTACGCCGACTACAAGAGGAGTGACAAGAGGAGGCGCGCCGACTACAACAAAAGGAGGCCAACCGCGAAGCTTGCAATAACGAGCTGCGATAGGCTGGGTGAATCGCCTAGCAACAGATCCTCCAAACAAAGATTGGCGACCACGACGTCTTCATCACACCGCAACAGAACGTTGTGGCCGCAGCAACTTTGCTGGACACCCTCTAGCTCGGGCCAGATCACCAGGCCACTCCGACTATCGCCAAGATCAAGGCGATGATCACCGCTGCTGCCTGTCAGCAGCAACAGGAGTCAGGCGACACTGCTGTACCGACCCACCGGTCGGGTTCTCCAGTGGCAGGCTCATCTACATCAACACGACGCTGGGTGGCCGGCTCCAGTCGGCAACGCGAAGAGTCCCGGCAAACAACGCTCGGCAATACCAATAATGACAACCGGCGGCGTCGCCAGTACGATCGCCGACCCAATCAAGACCTCCGAGTGCGACTGCACCGAGACCTTCGTCACACCATAAACGCTCGACGTGAAGAACGCGAAGAAGATGAACGCCGCCGACTGGAAGACGAAAACGAGCGCTTCGGCATCCACCACGAGCGACTACATCGCCAAGATCGGAGTCGGAGCCCTCACAAAGACGAAGGCATCCTAGCCTTTACTCGGGAGCTACAGGATGTCTTGTGGCCGACTGGTTTTAAGCCCACCGGGATCGAAAAGTACGACGGCAAGACAAACCCAGAGTCCTGGCTTACCATTTACACCCTAGCAGTTCGAGCTGCTGGGGGCGACAGCAAAGTCATGGCTAACTACCTCCCAGTCGTGCTAGCCGACTCGGCGAGGACATGGCTGATAGGCCTCCCGAGGCGGTTGATCGGTTCCTGGGGACAACTCAGGGAGCGGTTCATCGCTAATTTCCAGGGGACCTACGACATACCCGCTTCGGAGCATGATCTTTATCAACTGCACCAGAAGAAAAACGAGTCTTTGCGCGAATTCATCAAAAGGTTTTCTGAGAAGCGCAACCAAATTCCAACTGTTAAAGATGAAGCTGTCATCGCCGCCTTTCGCAAAGGGGTAAAAGACGCTCCGCTTATTGCAAAATTTACTCGGAAGCCACCATCCATAGTCCGGGCGCTCTTTGACATGGCTAACAAATACGCCGACTCGGCTGAAGTGGTCGCGAGGCCCTCGACGAGAAGAAGGAGCCCCGACAGAAAGAACAGAAGGCGAAAGCCGACAATGAGCCGTCTCAAAACAAGTCCGGCAGCCGTAAACGGAAGTCAGACAACGAGGTGGCCAACATGGAGCGCAGTCGGTCGCGGCCCTAGCGGAACAACGACTACCAAAAAGTCATGAGCGGGCCATGCCCCTTTCACCCCAAGGGAAAGCACGCAGCCAAAGACTGCTATATGCTCAAAAAGTTTGCCTCCGAGCAGACTTCATCGTCTGGCGCCGACAAGGACAAAGACAAGCCAGACTCGAGTCCTGTCACAGCCCCAAATCAAATCCCCGGTAATTAGTGCCATGACATACTGTCATCAGAGTGCACAAATTAAATTCTTGCTTTATCACTTCTTGCAAAATAAAGTTTGCAATATTTAAAACCATCAATACAATAAAACCTAATCGGCAAAAACAAAACACTACTCAAAAGTCCATCAAATCGAACAAAAGTATATAGGGGAGATAATTTATTCAAATACTAGATTCTTTATCATGAATTAATATAATTTTTCCAAAATTTATTTTATTAGTTTAAATCCCCTAAAAATTCAAATAATTTTCAGCCTGGGTCTTCTTTGTTGAATTTCTGTGAGCAAACCCTTTTGAATTTTCGTGTGAAACTTTTGAAAATGGAACCTAGGCAGTCTGGGCTAGCTACACAAAAATCCCCATATGTTTGACACCAGTTTTACTTGCTCAATTTGTTTTGTAAAGAGAGAGGAAGGGGGAAAAAATCCAGAAAATCTCTCAAAAATAGTGTTCACCAGTTTTCTACCCAAACCTCTCTGATATTCCTAAACCTCCACGCCCTGGACCCACATGGCAGCGTCCCTAGCTCGCCCAGCCCTCTGTCCAGCTATCCCACGAAGCAGAGAGCTCGTCAACCTGGGTTGCCGATCGGCCGACACGTGTGCCATGCATGCCGACGTGTCCAGCCGCTCCCATCGCCCTATACCTCCCTCAGCTGCAACGACCGATCACCATTGACGCGCTAGAGTGTAGAACACCGAGAGGGAGAGCCTACCTCGGCCAGCTCGTCATCGATCTCGTCGCCGAAAGAAGCAAAACCGTCGCCGCTGTCGAACTTTCCTCCAATGAAGTCTTCCTCTTATCCACGTTCCAAGCTCCTCTCAGCATGCCATAGCTCCTGACCTGGTTTTGTCCCCTATCACGTAGCCGATCCCCGGGAACGCGAGCTTCGCCATCCGAGCACAGAGATCGGCCGTCGTCTTCTCTGTCTCCGGCCGAGCTCCACCGCACGGGATTTCGACTCAACCGGTGAGCCGTTCGTTGATTCTTTGCACTGGTAGTATCCTCGTGACTTGCTTAACCTCCTGGATGTTTTGTTTCCTCCACGCACGCCACAGATCGAGTTAGCCACGGTGAACCCGAAGGTTTTGCCACTGCCGGGAGTTCTCCGCCATCGCCGGGCCGCACGCAAGCTCATCCAACCTTTTTCCGGAGCACGGTGAGCCTCCTGAGAATCCCTAACACCCTTTCCATGCATCACCTGGCTCGGCGTGGGGTCGCTTTGGCACATCCACGTGCGACCCGAATGTAGCCGCCGCTGGAGCTCGCCGCCGGCGAGATTCCGGTCATCCAAGGTGTCAAGAAGACCACCCTTAGCTCCGCTGTGAACTCCTCTATCTTTTCTCTTTGGGGCCCGACTACAGCCGACGCCGCCATCGCCGTCGCCGCCGCCGAGAAGCCGGCCGGCTCTGTCTGCCCGCGCCCTCTCGCGCCCTGCTCCCGCGCCCTCGCGCCCTGCTCTGCTTTGCCTCGCTGGCCTGCGGGCCCGGGCTGTAAGGGAAATCAGAAAAGAAGAAAGAAGAAAGAAATAGGAAAAGTAATTAAAAGATTTATCTTACAACAGAAAAATGGCTAAACTTTGCAAATCCATAACTTCTCCATTTTGACTCTAAATTGAGTGAAACCAATTTTGTTAGCTCTGTAAATTTGTGAACTTTATTATTGTAAAATAAAATAGGATAACTTCTGTACAGAAAATATCCATAAAATAATATGAAGCAAAATTGACTTATTTTGGGCATAATAACTTGAAATATTCCCATAAAATTCATCCTATTTGCTAAAAATGTGAAACCACTTCTGTTAAACTCAGAAAATTGTAAACTTACTGTGGAAAAGTTGTATTTGATAAAAATACCTCCCAAAATAGGCCTAAGTAATTTTCTAACCTTTCTTTTTGTTAAACTTGTAAAATTCATATCTAAATCATTTTAAATCGGATTTCAGTAAACCAAATTTTGTCGGAACCAAGAAGATATGTATTTTCACCTAAAAATGCTCACACTCATAAAATCCTACCAGAGAAGGCAAGCACATATTTTCCACTTAGAGTTTTCCTATAGTTTCGGCTTTTGCCGTTTTCAGCCCTTCCACCTTGTCATTTTTGTATCTCCCAATCCAGTGATGCAAATGACTTGATTCTTTCTCCTAAAATCTTGCTAGGACATGCCATACCTACTGTATTTATCTCATAATTAATTGATCATGTTGCATAGACATGCTTAATTGCTTCTTATTTGCATATTGCTTCTTATCGATTGATTCTGAGGATACGGAGTCCGTGGAGATTAACCCAGAGCTTGAGTGTGACTTATCGCTGCAGCAAGGCAAGGGTCTAAGCATATTAAACCTATGGTTTCAATAAATTGATTTGTTTGTGAAAACAATATCTATATGCATGCTTCAGTCTGTTTAAAATGGGGAAAATGGGTAGAGTCAATATTACCCAATTGTATGCATTTCCATTCCTTGGTTATTGATGCCATGTTTATACATTGTCACCCCTGGTTAAGGACTTTGGGATACTTTTATTTTACCGAATGCTTAGCCATGCTTATTTCTAGACTTAGAAAAATCCGATAGATGGAGATATCGGTATAAAACTAGTTTAATACGAATGGATGGGTTAAAATCTGACAAGAATAACCTCTGAATAATAATTGAAAATATGTTGACTTGGACGGATGATAGGGCGATGAAGGGATGGTGTTTCCCCGATGCACGTAGCTCCGTCTGGGTCGTTAAGGACTGAACATGTTGACGTCTATTCAAGCACCTTACGTACTTCCACACGCCGGGAGTGGGACGGCTTAACTCAGTAGCACGGGAGGCTGTGGCCATCTACGCCCGTCCGTCAGTCGTGAGTTGGGATTTCCGTTGGAGGACCTCGAGCGCGCCTGGCTGTGGCCGGAGGTGCCTCCCACGACGGTAAGCCCGCCTTAGTCATCACACATGCACGACTAAGTCGTTGGGGGCCCAGACGTGGTTTAGGTGGTTGGGGCTAAGCGTGCAAAAGGTTCTATTGTGACCTCTAGTCCGCACTCAATGTGTAGAGTGTGGGTACCGGCAGGTACGAATCAAACTAGAGTGTAGCCGTTTGGCTTCTATCACATCGTGTGGGTAAAGATGTACACCTCTGATCAGAGTAAGAACTATTCGAATAGCCGTGTCCACGGTTACGGACGATGCTTGATGTGTTCCTCATTCATGTTAGCATCCAACTTGGGACATAAGTGGTTACCATGACTTAGGATAGTCATGGAAGGATGGGTTTATATAAAGGATTTTTGATGTTAAATAATGAATGGTTTTATATGAAAGACTTTATTATTAAATATGACTTGGTTTAGTCATAAAAGATGATATGCTTGTGGAGCATAATTGTTTGGGCAATGGTGGCCCATGGATGATATTAGAGCATGGGATTATGCTCATTTTCACTTCTATTTCAGAACTATATACTTGCTGTCCAAAACTTTCAGATTGTGTTACTTTGCAAACTGCTTATAGTTTCAAGTATTACTTGCTCAATAAAATCAGCTTTATGCAAAACCAAATCAACATAGCCTTTTTCCTTGATGTAGAGACCAGCATTTCTCCTTTGTACTATGAATATTGTGTAAGTCTTATGAGTACCATTCATACTCACGTTGCATTTTTTAGGTGAGGATATCGACGAAGATGGTGTGCTCTACTATTATCCCGCCGAGGGTGGTGAGGATAATATGTAGTCGAAGTTATGCTCTATCCCCAGTCGGTTGCCCTGGTTGGGTTTGGCACCACTGGTTTATACTTTATGTTTATATTTTTCCGCTGCTATGTTTTGTGTTACTATGTGATGAATTAGGGTGTGAACCCTCTAAGTAAAGTATGTAATCCTGCTGCATGTTTATCCATCTTCTGAGTACTTGTGATGCTTATCAATTGCTTGCGATGAAAGTGTGAGGCTAGTCGCTTCCCTGGGGACTAGCTGAACATGAGTATGAGTTGTGTATAATTGAGATGGTTGGGGGATAGCTATTGTGGTTCGAGTCCTCTGGGGTACGTATCGTGTTTGGTCGCCACCATCGAGTGGTTTGACGGGCGTATGACGGGGAGGACTGGCAAGCTATCCTTATGATTATCTCTTTTGTACACTTCTCGGCATTTTGGATTTGTATTGTGAGTGGGTAAAGATTATGGCAAGTCTGCGATGAGGATGGATGGTTACCGCATTTATTTGGGTTTTATTTGAAACCCCATCCATCTAGATAGTTCGTGTTGCCGTAATAGTTACTCTTCATAATGCACTTCTGGGGTGCCCACAAGTCCGGCTGATGATTTCCAAGATCCTCAAGCCGAGCTCAACCATATCTTCGGGGGGCCACTCGCGTACAAGTCCAAGCGCAAACAGAAGCTCTCAGCGCGCGACATCAACACGGTCTCCACAGCTGACACGCCCCAATACCTGCGCTGGTCAGAGATGGCCATCACCTTCAATCGCGCAGATCATCCAGATCGGGTTTCCCACCCGGGACGCTATCCACTCGTCCTTGACCCGGTCGTCAGAAACATCAGGCTGAAGAAAACCCTCATCGACGGAGGCAGCGCGCTTAATATCCTGTTCGCCAAGACTTTGGACGAGATGAAAATTCCTCGTTCAGAACTACGGCCGAGCAATGCGCCCTTCCACGGGATAATTCCCGGCCTGTCATCAACTCCACTCGGGCAGATAACTTTGCCGGTAACCTTTGGCACCCAGGATAATTTCCGCACAGCAAACGTCTGCTTCGAGGTCGCCGACTTCGAGACTGCGTACCACGCGATACTCGGACGACCGGCACTCGCCAAATTTATGGCGATACCGCACTATACATACATGGTGCTGAAGATGCCTGGACCAGCAGGGGTCCTCTCCCTCCGTAGCGACGTCAAGCAAGCCTTCACCTACGATAAGGAGAGCTGCGAATTGGCTCAATCACAAGAGGCGGCAGTCGGGCGCAATAGCATTCGGCAAGCTGTCACAATAGAAGTCGAGCAAGATCAAGTTCCGGCGAAAAAAGCAGCAAAGTTGGGAATTTCAGCAGACTCCGACACGAAGAAGATCCCCCTGGACCCTTCTGACCCCTCCAAGACTGCTCTAGTCGGGACCGAACTCGACCCCAAATCGAAAGACATGCTCGTCACCTTCCTCCAAGCCAACAAGGATATCTTCGCGTGGAAACCGTCCGACATGCCGAGCGTACCAAGGGAGGTGATCGAGCACGCCCTAAACGTGAAGACAGACGCCAAGCCAGTCAAACAACGGCTGCGGCGCTTCGCTCAAGACCGCAAAGATGCTATCCGGGAGGAAATTACTAAGCTCCTCGCAGCCGGGTTCATCAAGGAGGTCTACCACCCGGACTGGCTGGCAAACCCAGTTCTGGTCTGGAAGAAAAACGGTAAATGGCGCATGTGCGTCGACTACACCGACCTCAACAAAGCGTGCCCCAAGGACCCATTTGGTCTTCCCCGGATAGATCAGGTGGTTGATTCCACGGCAGGGTGCGACCTACTCAGCTTTCTCGACTGCTACTCGGGATACCATCAAATCAGCCTGAGGGAAGAAGACAGTTTGAAGACATCTTTCATCACACCGTTCGGAGCATATTGCTATATCACAATGCCGTTCGGTCTGAAGAACGCGGGTGCAACCTATCAAAGGGCTATTGGTGTGCCATCCGGAAAGTTACTCGGCTTCATCATCTCACACCGCGGCATCAAGGCCAACCTGGAGAAAGTCAACGCCATCAGGCACATGGCACCCCCGACTAACCTCAAAGACGTCTAGAAGCTGATAGGCTACATGGCGGCACTCAGCAGGTTTATCTCCCGACTGGGCGAACGGGGCATGCCCTTCTTTAAGCTACTCAAAAAGACCGACAATTTCCAATGGACTCCGGAAGCCCAACGAGCCTTCGAAGACTTCAAACAATTCCTCACATCACCCCCCGAGTTGGCGTCACCTTTGCCCCAGGAACCGCTAATGCTATATCTGGCGGCAACAACACAGGTAGTCAGCATGGTGCTGGTGGTTGAGCGATCCGAACAGGGTCATATTCAAAAAATACAATGGCCAGTCTACTTCGTCAGTGAGGTCCTCGCCGACTCCAAAATGAGATATCCGCAGGTCCAGAAGCTGCTATATGGCCTACTTATCACAGTCCGGAAGCTGGTGCATTATTTCCAAGAGCACCAAGTCACGGTAGTCATAGCGTTTCCTCTCGGGGATGTCCTTCATAATCGCGAGGACACCGGCTGAATCGCTAAATGGGCTCTCGAGTTGATGGCGTTCGACATCACCTTTCAGCCACGGACAGCAATCAAGTCTCAAGCTCTAGCCGACTTCGTGGCCGAGTGGACAGAAGTCCAACTGCCTACACCAACAGCAAAGCTAGAGTACTGGAAAATGTACTTCGACGGTTCTCTACGGATCGGTGGCGCCGGGGCCGGAGTCATATTGACGTCCCCCACTGGCGAAAAACTAAAGTACGTTTTACAAATCCACTTCCCGGCTTCCCACAACGTCGCCGAGTACGAGGCACTTGTTCACGGGCTCCGCATCGCTATATCACTCAGCATACGCTGACTGGTTGTGCGCGGAGATTCTGAACTCGTGGTAAACCAAGTCATGAAAGATTGGACTTGTCTCGACGATACCATGGCGGCATACTGTCAGGAGGTCTGCAAGCTAGAAAATAAGTTCGATGGGCTGGAAATCACACATGTCCTGTGCCAATACAACGACGCAGCAGACAAGCTGGCAAACATGGGATCCAAGCGAGAAGCAGTTCCAACTGGAATCTTTGTCAAGAAACTCATGGAGCCATCAGTCAAGAAGAAACCGACACCAGATCAGTCAGGAGTCGAGCCTACCCCGACCACAGATGAGGTGTTGCACATATGTCAAGACTGGAGGACTCCTGTTGTCAAATTTCTCATGGACGACGAACTCCCAGAAGATCGCAGTCAAGCCGAGCAGATAAAGCGTCAAAGCAAAAGCTTCCTACTAGTCGGGAAAGACCTGTACCAAAGGAGCGCATCCGGTGTCCTCATGCGCTGCGTCACCACCGAGGAGGGCAAGCATATTCTGTACTCGATCCACTCGGGCATATGTGGCAACCACGTCGCATCAGGACGTTAGTCGGAAAGGCTTATCGGCAGGGATTTTTCTGGCCCACAGCAGTAACAGATGCCAAAGACATCGTTCACAAGTGCGAGGGTTGCCAGTTCTACGCAAGACAAACAAATCTTCTAGCCCAGGAACTCCAAACTATCCCCATTTCCTGGCCATTTGCAGTATGGGGGCTCGACATGGTCGGGCCTTTCAAGAAAGCGCCAGGAGGGTTCACACATTTATTCGTCGCGGTGGATAAGTTGACCAAGTGGATTGAGGCTAAACCCGTTGCAACAATTACAGCGGCACGAGCAAAGAACTTCATCATGAGTATATTATACCAGTTCGGAGTCCCTAACCGCATCATCACCGACAACGGTACTCAGTTCGCGGCAGGCGTATTCCAAGACTTCTGCGACGATTTCGGCATCAAGATCTGCTATGCATCTGTGGCACACCCGTAGAGCAACGGGCAGGTTGAACGAGCCAACGGCATCGTCTTACAAGGCATCAAGGCCAGGATATTCGACCGACTACAACCATATGCGGGCCGGTGGGTGCAAGAACTCCCATCCGTTCTCTGGTCTCTCAGAACCACGGTTAGTCGGGCGACAGGGCAATCCCCTTTCTTTCTGGTCTACGGTGCCGAGGCTATGCTACCTACCGAGTTACAGTTCGGCTCTCCACGAGTCCGGGCCTACTCAGAAGATCACTCCAACAATACCCGACTGGTCGAACTAGATCAGCTGGAAGAAGCAAGACACACCGCAACTATCCAGTCGGCAAGGTATCTTCAAGGCCTACGTCGCTACCACAATCGCAATGTCCGTGGCCGCGCCTTTTTGGTCGGGGATCTCGTTCTGAGGAAAATACAAACCACCAAAGACAGGCATAAATTATCCCCAATCTGGGAAGGGCCGTTCATTATAGCCGAGGTCTTGCGGCCAGGCGCCTACCGACTGAAGACCGAAGACGGCGTTCTCATCAGCAACTCATGGAACATAGAACAGCTACGTCCTTTCTATACCTGAGTTCTATAATTTTCATGTGTACAGTTCTTCTGACTCACTACGCCGCTTGTATCAACCGAGTAGTGAGTCGGGGGCTGCATGTATATATGTGCGCTGTCAATAACATACAAGCTTATTTCACTTCGGTTATGAAGCCTTACTATGACTGTCATGTTTGCCCGAGTACAGCCTCTTACTTCGAACGTTTTTATTAAGTTCTGACAGACTAACTCGGTGAATACTACACGGTCAAGTAAAGCTAATGACAACAGAATAATAAGCTTGGCGGCATTGCACACATATTTACACATGCTTGTTTATACAAGTTCATATGTCCCGACTACATGACATATTGCCCTCATAGACCCAGGTCTCGGGTAATTATTTCTGCAGTCGGCTTCGCCCGGGCGATCAGCTCCAGTGCCTCCTCTAGCGTCGTCTCTTCGGCAAACCCCTCCCCGATGGCTTCAATATCCGCCCTGGGGTATATGGATTTGGTCATCGCCAGGGTCTGGGCCATGCCGGCGACAACACGCTCATCCGAGTACCTTTTCAAGGCACTCGGTGCATCCTCGAGACGCCCCACTATCGGAGGGATTCTGCTGCAGCTGGTTCCCACTGGGCGGGGATCTATAAGGTCAAGGAGCCCTTTCACGGACCCGACGAGGGCCTCCCGTGACTCCATGATCAACCTTATCTCCTCCGTGTAGAACTGATACTGGGCCCGGACATTGGTTCTCATGTCTGCCCAGATCAGCCGGCAAGTAAGCTTGTCAAATTCGGCTACACACAGGATAACTAATGGATTGGCTAAGATCACAGTCAGGTTGAGGACTTACTTTCGTAGTCGGCCTCCCACCCGGCCACGGTCTTCTCCAGTTCAGCCTTCTCCTTACCGAGCTTGACGACAGCCTTTTCCAACTCGGACTTCTCCCGGTCAAGCTCGGTGTTGGCCTTTGTCAGGTCGGCCTTGACCTTCTCAAGCTTGGCCTTGGCTTCTTCAGCCTCCTTCGGCTACGATTCCCTCTCTGTTCGGGTCTTTAACTCCGCTTCGAGGTCTGCACCACAAATTAGCCAAGAGCTCAACCGAGCAGTCATGACACAACTGGGCAGTCGGGAACAACGCAGCTGGATGAATACATCAACGGTTCAGTCGGGAAGATATACTTGAGGATTTTACCTCTGATCTTTCCGGCTAGGGCCCATGTCTCCGCCCTGACCTGATCGGCGCCACTCTTCAGCCAGGCCTCCCTCCCCGCATGACGCGCCTCCATCTCGGCTTTCAACGCCCGAAGCTGCTTCAATTCTGCGAGGTGGGGAGCTACCTCGACCAAGATCTCCGTCATCGCCTCATTGCGGTCAACAAGCTTCTGCTCAGGATAAAAGACGAATCAAGGATGGAGTCAGACATCAAAACACGAAGATTGCCAAAGCTTTACTACAAGAACCATACCGTGACCCCTTGGGACCTGTTGATGGCGGCGCGAAGCAGGCTTTCGCACTCTCTCCTTGCAACGACTTCATCGAGCCTGAAGCTTTTCGCAGTACCGTCGCGAGTTGTCCATGTAAAGGTCCGCGGCATCACACGTGGAGGGGCTTCGATCCGAGGCAGATGTGGGATCTCTGGCGGCGGCGGCAACGGCGACGACGACGGCGACGACCATGATGGCGATGGGGTCCTGGCCTCAGCACCGTCGTCCCCCGCAACCTCCGGGACTGGCTCAGGGGCTCCGTCCACGGCTTCCGCGACGAGCGGCGCCTCGGGGGCTAGGGCCTCAGTCCCAGCAGCCGCCTCTCGGTTGGGTGGTGGCAGCAGCCCTGTAGTCGGGGCCACCTTGGTCTCAGCGACCAGGCTGGCCGCCGGCTCAACAGGGGTGTTCACGGCCATTGGCTCGGCTAGGGTAGGCTCATCAAGTGGAGCAGACGGGTCGACCTCTTTGAGATCGATATCAGCCCGCTTCCTGCACGACGAAGCAAGACATCAAGACATTACTTCAACACACAAAGACTACAGAAGACCCGGAGCAGCACACCTCTTGGAGAACCTCAGCTTCTTGCCGGGCGACCTGCTCCCCGGCGGAGCGCTAGCTCCGGCAATCGGCCCAGTCGGCGTCATAGTCGGTGGAGGCGTATCAACCCGAGTCAGCCCCAACTCCGGTATGGTCGGCTCGGGTGCCTTCGCCCCAGGCGGCGTCTGCTCTAGCCGGCCCCTCGGTGGCGCCACGGCCGGGCTCGACAACGTCGGGCTCATGCCCGCAGGTCTCAACCTGGGACTTGACCGCGTGGGCGTTGCGGCAGCAGCGTCCTTTATTTTCAAGCTTCCGCTCACGGCGTGCACCGTCATGGCCCCCTCGCCCCGATATAAAATTGGTTTCTTCCCTGCTCTCTTAGAGTCGGGTTGGGCAGCAGAGGGACTCCTCGGCCTCTTCTTCGACGCGACAACCGACAATGGACGGGAGTCTTCGTCAAATTCTTCATGCCACTACAAGTGAGTCAACCAAATGTGTCACGCTATGCTGAACAACTACGTTCCCACGGGCATTCATCATAGAGGAAGGTTAAAGGTTACCTTGGTCCGAGGCCGAATGAAGCTATAAGCCGCAATCCGGCGCTTGTCGTCCTCGGTCGCGATCACCCTTCAGAGAAGTAGCCGAACAGGGTCACGGTCACCTCCCTCTTGTCTGCCAACTCGTTGCTCACTCGGTTAGGATCATTTTTGCCTTTGAAGGCCCAGCCGAATGAGCTCCTAAGCTTCAGCGGCTGAACGCGCCTTGTCAGAAAGCGACGAGCCACCCAAGGACCTGTCAAGCTGGCCCTCTTGAGGTCATCTATCTTCGACAACAACAGATGTGCCTGGCCCATTTCTTCAAAGGTCGGCTCTATAGACCAGTTTGGCAACACCGTCGGTGGCATACTAGTAAACGGGTGCAAGGAAGGAGCCAGATCGGCGCAACAAAAGCACTCCTTGTGCCAGCCCTTCAGAGAAGATTTCAAGGGCAAATCGAGATACGTTTTCTTCCCATCGCTCCTCAGTTGAAGACCGGCCCCTCCAATCACATTGATATTGCTCTTGGAGGGCTGAGGCTTGATATGGAACAGATGTCGGAAGAGGATGAAATGGGGTTCAACACCCAAGAAGCACTCGCAAAGAGTAACAAATATAGAGATCTGAAGAATGGAGTTGGGGTTCAGATGCACCAACTCCAGCCCATAAAAGTCGAGAATACGGCGGAAGAAATCAGAAGACGGAAGGCACAAGCCTTGATCAAAAAAGGAGGCGAAAACTACCGTTTCTCCAGGTCGGGGATTTGGGCTCGACTCATCTCTGGCCGACCGCCAATGAATCACTTCTTGGCTGGGCAACTTTAGTTTGCTCTCCAGCCGCTTCAGCTTCACCGAGCCGCAATCTGAAATCGGCCAAGAACCCCCTGGCGCACCTGCAAGATCCGACACCTTCGGCATGACTGGAGGTGGTGAGATTTGGGAAAAAAGCAAATCTAGGGCTTGGAGCAAACGACGAGGATTGAAATCGCCCGAGTTCGGGTGGGGAATGGCGCTAGCTAACCCTAGCCGAGCAGGTGGTGAAAAGTTGGGCGCGAAGGTGGAAGACGAAGCGGTTGGCTGATTTGGGGAAGATGACGGAATCATTTTCTCTCTCCCCGTCTTTTTATAGAGCCGATGCCGACTAGATGGGCTTGGGCCTACACAGTCCGTATTGGGCCAACAAGATATGAGTTCCTATAGTAGCATTCTCCATGTGGGCTGCCCGCAGGCTGAGTTGAAATTATAGTGCTGGTGCTGCTAACAGGAGCCGATGAGGTAAACAGATATGCTTCATGAGAGCCTTATTGCTAAACATATATGTTTGGATATCTATTTTATTCGCCAGGTCTCGAGGATACATCCTCATAAGGATCGCAAGCTGGTCTTCATTAAAATTGGAGATGCAGGTATCTTTCTTGAGTACACCTAACCACGCCATGGATTTATTTTCATAAAGTGGTACTCGGCCTACATGCGTGGCCATCAGTTGCCATGAGCAACATTTTACCCGCTGACATGATGCGGAAGAGTCTAACTTTCGAGTTGTGCACTACTCGGGAGAGACTATAAATATCTTTTCCCGCTGACATGATGCGGAGGAGTCTAACTTTTGAGTGGGACGCCACTCAGAAAAGACTATAAACCCCTTTTTCCAGCTGACATGACGCTGAAAAGTCCCATATACGAGTAGCATCCTACTCGGCAAGACTATAAACATATATTCCGACTGACATGAAGTCGAAGAGTCCTATATACGAGTAGTCCCCTACTCGGCAAGACTATAAAATTTACTCCGGTTGACATGATACCGAAGAGTCACAAATACCAGTAGTAATCTACTCGGAAAAGACTTCCAGGTTAAAGATCTTTGACTTTATGTTTAATTGTCTTCACAATTAAGCACAAAGTCGGGGGCTACACCTAATAGGTGCGCCTATTCGGCGCACACTATTCATATATCTACATGAAGCCCTTCATAGCCTCGCTGCCAGCTGACATGAAGCAGGACTCGGGAGAAGACTTACTCGGACAAAGAGTACTCGGGCGCACCGCACTCGGGCAACCTTCACCGTGGAGGACGAGCACTCAGCATCAGCTGTGACTCAACTATGAAGGTCTCAGGGGCTACTATGGAGGCCATGGGCCCCGGGTACCTCATTACCAGTACATGGGCCACTCGGATAGATGATGGGCCAGACCATGTAATTAGAGATAAGACAGCACCCGACAGGCTGTACCTTGTATAATAAGGAAACATAGCCTTAGTCGGATAGGATTCTATCTCTAAGAAGGAAATCCCTTGGTCGTATCCGACGGGGATCCTTGTCATGTACCCCTGTCCCCTAGTATATAAAGGGAGGCAGGGCGCCCCTCTGGGTAAGCACAACAAGAACAACCAGATCATCGATCGTTATACACCTCAGAGGAATAACACCTCAACTGGACATAGGGTATTACCTCACCTTGAGGGCCTGAACTAGTATAATTCTCTTGTGTTCCTCTGCAATACACTGAATTCACCCTCGCCAAGTAGCCCCATAGTTCTATTGCCGGTGCAAAGCATCGACACCACCCGCTTCAATCTGTAAGAATATCATAAGAGTTCGGTAAGACGCTTTTGGTTGCTTGAGAGTGTGTGATTCCACCGTCCACTACCTAGTAGTTGATAGGGATAACGCTTTTGTGTTGTTTTCTGTTTTTTACTAACAGTGGCAGGAATGTGATGACATAGCATGAACTCTATACAACAAGACCTTCAGGCGATAGCTGAGAGCACGAAAGGTCTCCTTAGTGAATATGAACAATTGAGACGACATCAGCAACTAGCTACTGTTTCTTCTTGTCTTCCACTAACTATGACAGTTCACGCCAAGGATGAAAAGGAGACAAAGAATTTGGATGAGAGCCCTACCCTAGCTGCCACATCACCTTTGACAAGTGAAGGTAAGACTTGTCATCTCCCCCTTCGTATAATGGATTTGGTGCTAAAGCATACATGTGTTGGGAAGTTGCAATTGATAAAATTTTTTCTCATCGTCATATGTGTGAGAAACAAAAGATTAAGAATGCTACTAGTGTTTTGACTTCTCATGCTTTAATATGGTGGCAAAATTTAATAACGTCTTCACATGATAGATTGCCTCAAACTTGGAACGATATGAAAATGCTTATGTGGGAGAAATTTGTTTCTCCATCTCAGAATTTTGCTTACAAAAATAAAATGTGTCATTTAGAGAAGCAACCCCTTGTTGTCCCTTCTTCTGTGACTAACCTTTTGTAGGATAATGAGAGTACTTTGGTACAATGAATGCTAAGTTCTCAAACAGAGAAAGCAGAGCAAAATCAAGGCCACAATTTGTTCCAATCAAGGTTTTTGGTTATGAATCGAGCATGCCGTATTATCATTGATAGTGAGAGCTGTAGCAACTTGGCAAGTTTAGATATGGTCAAGAAGCTTGGATTGCTGACGCAACCGCATCCTCGGCCTTATTATATCCAGTGGTTCAATTCATGCAGTAACTTGAAAGGAAGTAAAATTGTGAAAGTGGAGTTTTCAGTAGGCAATTATCATGATAGTGCCATATTCGATGTTGTTCCAATGCAAGCATGTTCTCTACTTTTGGGTAGAACTTGGGAATATGATAGAGATGTTGTGCACCATGGTAGAACCAACACGTACACTTTCACACATAATGGCAAGAAATTTAAGTTGCTACCTATGTCCCCTGCTGAAAATTTGAAAGATGATCTTGAGAGGGAAAAGATTAAAAACCATGAAGTTTTGAGAAATAAATGTAATAATACTAATGTTTTGATGCCTTCACCTAAATCTGAGTTATTGCAAAACGAACGTATTGCTTTGGGCACTGATATTTTGTAGGTATCTGAGAAGAGCCAAGGTAATGAGGAAAAGAAGAAAGACATAGAGAAAGAAGATCCATCTGTTGTTCCATGCATGTTTCAAGATGGTTTAATTAAGAGTGCACCTACAGTTTTTGAAAATAAAAACAAAGGTAACAGAAATGGTGCTACATTCACTCAAGGTATGGACAATTCTGATGTGCTATATATGTCCACTAATCATGTTAGTTTAGAGCAATCACCAGTGGAATCGTGTGTTAAATTACCTTTGTCACACGATGATTTGGTTCCTATTTCTTGTGATAGAGAAGAGTTGTGCAATACTTCACTTATATCGATGCCACAACTAGTGAATGAACATGTTAGTAATGTTGTTGAACCACCATGTGCTGAGTTTAGACATGTTGTTCACATTGCTAGCAAGAATGAAGAGCTTAGATTGCTATCTTCTTTAAATACTTGGGGCTATATTCAATTTGATGATCTTTGTCCACTCAATTGTTTAGAGAAGAAATTATTTGCTAAATTTGATTTGCCATGTCCTTCTCATGTGATTTTTCATGTTATTGGCAATTATGATAATAAAGGAGAATATAATGTGCATAGAGTATACATTTGTTCGAATTTTAATATACCTCCTTTTCATAATGACATGTCTTGTCTAGAGGACCGCATGAGTATAAATAATTCTCTATCTAGTTCCTCTAGTTGTTTAAATAAGTTGCAGGTTGGTTTACAAGAAGGGGAGTGTTGTGAGCTGCATGACACTACAAAGTATTCTCCGTGTTTAAAAATTTCAGAATCCAACCATATACATAACACTACCTCACCCTATGTTGTGAAAGATAAAGATATGTTTATCAGGCTTAATGACAAGGTGAAACAGCAGATGGTTTCCAATCAAGAAGGGGAGGATGATGAGGACATCACTAGCTTAGATATGACCATAGCTACCTTATGTATTCATCAACCAAAGGTGCATGCTTTCTATGTAAGATTTACGTGTTATATATTTGAACAGCCGTTTCTGCACCGTGAGTTTTGTGTGTTCTCGTTTGCAGAGATACTTGCTTGGGTGAAGGGAAAGAGACCGAGCGCAAGGAACACATGGATAATCAAAGAAGTTGATTGGGGACCAAACCAAGACCTTACCCAAGTCTACTTCTACATCATCACGTCACTTTTGGTCCATAGAAGGCAAGAGATGAAGTTCTGCACGTTTTGGATTCGGATTCGGGCCTCCTAATAGCATCAACATCAAATGGACTTAGTCACTGATCCAGAAGGACTTTCGGGGCCCATGAGTACTTGTTGGAAATCTTATGGAGTCTACTTTTAGATGGTTTTGGTCCCACGTCAAAATTCCTCCTTAGCTATCCGGAATCGTCAAAACAAGACACGTACCTCTTCCAGTCCGAGTCTATTTTGGGCCTTGGCCCTTGTAATTGTGTCGTGGGCTAAGCCTAAGAGGTTTGCACTCTAGGGTTAACCCTAGGACGTCCCAACTCATATATATTCAGTAGCCATCATCGTTTAGAGTTGGGTTTTGCTTAGATTAGTCTGTCGCTAGATGCCGCAGTTTCGCCGTTGACAAAGTCCGGTTTGAGGAACCCCAACATCGAGTGTTAAATTATTCATTTGCAATTCAGATTGCGTTCTTCCTTGTTCTTGTGAGTTTCTTCGATTGCTTGTAGGGATAAAACCTTCGTGGTGAGGTCGACTACTTGAGAGTGTGGTTGATAACAACTAGACGTGTGGGTGTAGCGGTTGCGAGGTGACAATCGCTGATTGGAAGCCTCAAAACGTGAACATCTTCACGTCGCCAAATCAAACCTATTGGAAGATCGGGCACCCAGGCGCATCAATGCCCTGAATGGTGAGATAAAAGAAGTCTTCAGGCAGTCCTCATCCTTTAGGATGATTTGATGGTATCCTGAGTAACAGTCGAGAAAACTAAGTAATTCACATCCCATAGTTGAATCGACCACCTAATCTATCCTGGGTAGACGAAATGGATCCTCGAGACACGCCTTGTTTAAGTCAGTATAGTCGATGCACATGCGCCATTTACCATTCTTCTTCCTGACCAAGACTAGGTTTTGCAGCCAATCCGGGTGGTAGACCTCTTTGATGAACCCAGCTGCAAGGAGTTTGGTTATCTCCTCTCGAATAACATCTTTTCGGTCTTGTGCGAAGCACCGTAGTCATTGCTTGACTGGTTTGGTGTCCGGTTTGACATTCAGGGAAGGCTCGATCACCTCCCTTGGTACACCAGGCATGTGGGAAGGTTTCCAAGCAAATATATCCCTATTTGCCTGCAGGAAGGTGACGAGCACATCTTCCTATTTGGGGTCGAGTCCGGTCCCGACAAGCGCAGTCTTGGTGGGGTCGAAAGGGTCCAGGGGAATCTTCTTCATCTCTGAATCCACTGAAATTCCTGACTTGGCTGCTTTCTTCCCTGGAACATGGTCGTCCTTGTTTGAAGTTGTTGCAACTAGTCAGATATTGCTTCGTCCGACTGCCACCTCGTGAGACTAGGCCAGCTGCGACTCTCCTTGTCGGAGGTGTTATGTATAAGTAGGCACTACCATGAATTTGGCTTAGGCAGGTCATCCGAGTTTGGCGTGGGTACGTCAGTCTCAAAGTACAACTTCGACAGCAGATGTTTCTCTGCGAAATTCTCCTGTGTGCAAAGTAACTGGTCAACGAGTGATCTGTCTGAGTGGAAGTAGAAGAGAGGTCAGGGGATTCTGGAAAGGGAGCTTGTACTCGGCACATTCTCAGATTGAGGGATCTTCATCTCATCGAGCAGCTTGGCAAACCAGAAAAATTTGGTTGAAAAGTATTCCTCATGCCATGCTTCAATTTGACGCCTTTGATGACCAGGTCCAAGACGAGTGGACAACGTCCCTGGATAAAGGCTATTCGATCGGGTGATCCGAGCGGTCAAACTGATTACGTCTCATGCCAACAACACCGGTATTGAGGGGTGTCTGACGAGACCGAGTTGACCTCTCGGGCTGATTACTTCTGTTTTCGCTGGACTTGTACGCAGATGGCCCTCCAAATATGTGGTTGAGCTCCAGCCTGGGGATCTTGATAACTCGCCGGCTGCGCCCGATGTCTAGATTGTCTTGTCCTTGTTGTCGTCAGAGTTTGATGTCTGCTCGGAAGCAAACTTCTTGAGCATAAGCAGTTTTTAGCCACATGATTCCCCTTTGGTGGAAAAGGGCATGGCCCGTTTCATCGACCTTTTGGTATTCGTCTGCGTCGCTCAGGGGTCACGGTCGGTTGCGCTCTACAGCTACCACACATGGTGTCCGATTTGTGCCTCAGCAACAGTGTCGCCGATCGGGGCCGCTTCGTTTGGTGTCTTTCTGCTCCTTCTGTCAGGGCTCCTTCTTTCATCCGAGCCTCAGGCAACAGCATCGGTCGAGTTGGTGGTATTTGTTCACCATATCAAATAGAGCCTTGACGAAACTTTGCAGGCTTCCGAGTAAACTGCAAGTGGTGAACAGGGTGTCCCTAACTCCCTGCGAAAGAAGCGATACAACCTCATCTTGATCTTGGTATTGAATCTTCTTCTTGGAAACCTGTTGAATGAGTGTGAAGGGATTCGTTTTCTCCTCTGTGGCATTGATATAGATCGTACTCGGAAGATGGCTTCTCCATAGGTTCCTTGGAAATTGTGACGAAATTTATTCACAGAGTTTTCTCCTAGGAGCCAATGTAACAACCTGGAGCCCCAGTCAGCCATGTCCTTGTGCCGAGTCAGCAAGGGAACTGGTAGGTGAGTTTTAGCCATGGCCTTGTGGTTGCCTTTAGCTGCTCATGTCACAAGGACACCGTTAGCCAGGATCCGGGTTGGTCCTTCCCATCGTAGCTTCTCTATTCTAGTTGGCTTGAAGCTAGAGGCCTCTGTACTTGCTGTAGTCTTTGGTACGCCGGTATCCGTTCGTCTGGGTGTGGGCATTTGACTCCGACTGCGGCAATGAAATCACTCGTGTGAAGGCCGAAGTGCTCATGCTCCTTCTCCTAGTCGCGGCGTGATCCTCCTCGTGTTCTCGCATGGAGTGTTGATGTCGTGTTGGAGAATCCCGGCTGTATTCGTCCTCGTCATCCTGGTTGTCACGGTGGTCGTTACCGTATCACGAGTGTGTGTGTCGTGACTCCGAGTGATACTGACCAGACTAGCTGTCTCGAACGCCGCGCTGAAGCTGATAAAACACGATTAGAGGCCATTTGTTCATCAATATAGATGGTGGTCCCAGATGTTGTTCGCTGCTAGCCCGCTACAGCGGTATTCATG